>JBBYHL010322302.1:0-23284 GCA_038381835.1 Adansonia madagascariensis
CAGCATGCTTCACTTCATGAGATGTGTGCATAACACTTTCTTTGTCAAGACCATTGGTAAAGTTTGCATCCCCATTTATGTTTTATGGCATCCCCTTGTTTGTTCATTGTCTTCTCATTGTCTAAATGCATGTTTGATGTCTATCAAAAGTTAATTTTCAAAACCTCCTTAAGCCAAGTATGTTAACCTAAACCAATAAGGATCAGCATGAACTTAGCATTTTCCTTAAAGTTAGCAAAATATCTTGGGGAAAATTAAGTTTTCTAGATCTGGAATATTGGTTAAACGAGATGGCCTTACACTTGTTCCTAAAATGTTTGTGGCTTGTTTTTGAGTCGAAACCTTGAGTGGTATGATCAACAGGCTGCTTCATCATCCCAAATAATCCAGGGCTATACAAATTAGTTCGTGATGCTCATGCCACTCTTTCCCTTCAGTCATGGATGTTCGAATGTCGATGACTTGAGTTTGGACTCGTAAACACAAAGAAAATAAAAAATATCCTCTACTTTACTTTGTACCCTGCTGGTAGTAGCACTGTTACAAATTAAAAAATCACTTGAAAATCCCAAATGACTTTTCATGAATTTTATAATATTTTTCTCTAAAAGTTTGTCAAAATATCTTTAAAACGAGGTCTTGTTCATCCCTGGATCAGTCTGGATGAAAGAGTTATGATTTTTCTAACCTAGACTGTCTAGAATCCCTGAGTGAACAAAGTGCATTCTGGTTAGGCCCTTTAGGTCCACTAAACAATTTTTCCAAATCCATCCAGCATTTTCCTAAAAAGTTTATGAAATTCCCTTTCTGGAAAGGTATTATGTGCAATTTCTCAATACTAATGAGTCTAGAATGATTTTTCAAATTTTGACATACCTTGTCCCTCATATCCTTTGCGACCAGCGAAATTAATCTGAACTTGAAAATTTATTCCCTTAGGAAGTGACTTTTTAGGACATTGGGAATATTTTTAGATTATCCGTCATCGAGTTACCTTTCTAATGGCATCTTGTCCACTCTCTAAAGCTTTCAAACCAATTTAGAATAAATTCAAAAAGTGGGATTGTGCGATGCTGTCCCCTATTCTCGATCATGGTCAAAATTAAGTTATTTCCTCGAATTTCATCTTAAGACATTCGAATGTCTCTGTATCACCCCGATCAGACTCGAGAACACGCTTTGACCTCCCACAAGCTCGGATCAAGGCATGAATATATTTTTTACATCTTTACCATCCTCATTCACAATAATTTCTTTTGCCAAAAATTATCGAAATGCTCACACATTTCCTAAATCACGAAGTTTTGCCAACTTACGTTTTCCAACTCAACTTCATTAAAGATTGTCAAATAATGTCACTTTCGAGGATACTCCAACCTTAACCTTTTGAAGGGATACTCCAACCCCCTTTTTCAAGATTGTCAAGATTTAAAAATCTTCATTTGTCAAAAAATATTTCCCATCCATAGGGATAGTCCAATGCTATCTTTTAAAGGGGATACTCCAACCCTGTCTTTAAACTATTTTTTTCTCCTTCTCGAATTTCCATGAATGTGTCAAACAAACTCATGGTGGCTAATTAGGAAAATAATGGCGATCATTATGAGAATCCAAGTTCGTGTCATTGGTGGATGAATTTTTTCTTTATGGAAAATGGTCGAACAAAAATCTTTTCCTGCAAAATCAAAACATCAATATCATGCATCCCAATAAAGGAATGTGCTTGCGATGCATAATCATGAAAATAATGAGATTATTATGAAAATCCAAGTTTATCTTATTGGTGGACAAACTTTATTTCTATGGAAAATAGTGGAATGAAAAGCTTTCCTTGTAAAATCAAATTATGAATATCATGTATCCCAATGAAGAGAACATGTTTAAAGTGCCTAACTATGAAAATAATGGAGATTCTTACGAGAATCCAAGCTTGTCTTATTTGGTGTACAAACTTTATTTCCAAGGAAAATGTTGGGAACAAATGTTTGCCTATGAAACCAAAGCATCAATATCATGTATGCTAAGAAGGAGAACATGTCTTTGTATCCCAATCATGAAATGAATAGAGATTATTTTGAGAATCTATGTTCACCTCATTTGGGGAGGAACTTTGATTTTATGGAAAGTGGTGGAATGTAAAGCTTTTCTTGCAAAACTAAAGCTTCAATATCAGGTATCCTAATAAAGAGAACATGTTTATGGTGCCTAATCACGAAAATAATGGAGATTATTATGACAATTCAAGATTGTCTCATTGGTGGACGGATTTTTTTTGATGGAAAATGGTTGAATGAATAGCTTTTCTTGCAAGACCAAACATCAATATTGTGCATCCCAACAAAGAGAATGTGTTTATAGTGCTCAATCATGAAAATAGTGGAGATTTTTACATGAATCCAAGTTCATCCCATTGGTGGATGAATTTTATCTATATGGAAAATGGTGGAATGAAAAGCTTTTCCTGCAAAATCAAGGCATTAATATCCTGTATCTCAATGAAGAAAATGTGTTTGAGGTGCATAATCTTGAAAAAAAATGGAGATTTTTACAAAAATCAAAGTTCATGTCATTCGATGGTTGAACTTTTTTTCTAAGGAAAATGGTTGTAACAAAAGTTTTCTTGGGAAACCAAAGCATCAATATCGTGTATCCCAAGTAGTAGAATGTGTTTCTATGCCTAATTATGAAAATAATGGAGATTGTTATGAGAATCTAGGTTCATCCCATTTAGTGGGCAAACTTAATTTCTATGCAAAATGGTTTAAACAAAAGTCTTCTTGCAAAACTGAATCATCAATATTATGCATCTTAAGGAAGACAACGTGTTTTTCCATCCCAATCATGAAGAAAGATGGACATTATTACGAGAATCCATGTTCGCCTTATTTAGGGAAAAACTTTGATTTATGGGAAATGGAGGAATAAAAAGCTTTACTTGCAAAACCAAAGCATCAATATCATGTATCCTAGGGAGGAGAATGTATTTATGGTGCTAATCATGAAAATAATGGAGATTATCATGGGAATCCAGGTTCGTCTTGCAAGTGGATGAACTTTATATCTAAGGAAAATAAAGGAATGAAAAGCTTCTCTTACAAAACCAAAGCATCAATATCGTGTATCCAAATGTCGCCAATGTGTTTATGGTGTGTAATCATGAAAATAATGGAGATTATTATAGGAATCCAAGTTTGTCTCATTGGTGGACAAATTTTATCTCTATGGAAAATTGTCAAATTAAAAGCTTTTCTTGCAAAATCAGAACTTGAATATCATGTATCCCAAAGAAGAAAAGTGTATAAGGTGCCTGATCATGAACATAATGGAAGTTATTATGAGAATCCAGGTTTGTTTTATTTGCTTGATGAACATTATTTCTCAGGAAAATGGTGGAAACAAAAGTTTTCTTGTGAAATCAAAGTATCAATATCATGTATCTCAAAGAGAACTTATTTTGTATTCCAATTATGAAAGGAATGGAGATTATTGTGAGAGTCCATGTTCATCTCAATTAGGGGAAGAACTTTGATTTTATGAAAAATGGTGGAATGTAAAGCATTTCTTGCAAAATTAAAGCGTCAATATGCTATATCCCAATGAAGAAAACATGTTTGCGGTGTCTAATCATGAAAATAATTGAGATTATTACGAAAATCCAAGCTCATCTCAGTACTAGACAAACTTTATCCCTGCAAAAATTGGTGAAATGAAAAGCTTTTCTTGCAAAACCATAGCATTAATTTTGTGTATCCCAATAAGGATATTGTGTTTATGATGTGTAATCATGAAAATAATGGAAATTATTATGAGAATCTAAGCTCATCTTATTAATGGATGAATTTTATCTCTATGAAAAATGGTGGAATGAAAAGCTGTTCTTGCAAAACCAAAGCATCAATATAGTATATCCCAACGAAGAGAATGTGTTTAAAGTGCTGAATCATGAAAACAATGAAGATTTTTACACGAATCCAAGTTTGTCCCATTGGTGGATGAATTTTATTTGTATGGAAATGGTAAAATGAAAAGCTTTTCCTGCAAAATCAATGCAGTAATATCATGTATCCCAACGAAGAAAATGTGTTTAAGGTTCATAATCTTGAAAAAAATGCAAATTATTACAAGAACCTATGTTCATATTATTCAATGGATGAACTTTGTTTCTAAGGAAAATGGTTGTAATAGAGGTTTTCTTGTGAAACCAAAGCATCAATATCGTGTATCCCAAGTAGTAGAATGTGTTTTATGCCTAATCATGAAAATAATGGAGATTATTACAAGAATCTAGCTTTGTCTCATTTGGTGGACAAACCTTATTTTTATGCAAAATGGTCGAAACAAAAGTCTTATTGCAAAATCGAATCATCAATATTGTGCATCTTAAGGAGGAGAACATGTTTTTGCATCCTAATCATGAAGAAAGATGGAAATTATTACAAGAATCCACGTTCATTTCATTTGGGGAAGAACTTTGATTTTATGGGAAATGGAGGAATAAAATGCTTTCCTTACAAAACCAAAGCTTCAATATCATGTATCCTAAGGAGGAAAATATGTTTATGGTGCCTAATCATGAAAATAATCGACAGTATCATGGGAATTCAAGTTCATCTTACGAGTGGATGAACTTTATATCTAAGGCAAATGAAGGAATGAAAATCTTTTCTTGCAAAATCAAAGCATCAATATCGTGTATCCAAATGTCACCAATGTGTTTATGGTGTGTAATCATGAAAATAATGGAGATTATTATGGGAATCCAAGTTTGTCTCATTGGTGGACAAATTTTATCTCTATGGAAAATGGTCAAATTAAAAGCTTTTCTTGCAAAATCAAAATTTAACTGTCATGTATCCCAATAAAGAAAAGTGTATAAGGTGCCTATCATGAAGATAATGAAAGTTATTAGGAGAATCCATATTTGTCTCATTTGCTAGACGAACATTATTTCACAGGAAAATGGTGGAAACAAAAGTTTTCATGTCAAACCAAAGTATCAATATCATGTGTCCCAAGGAGGAGAACTTGTTTTGTATTCCAATTATGAATGGAATAGAGATTATTATGAGAGTTAATCTTCATCTCATTTGGGGGAAGAATTTTTATTTTATGGAAAATGGTGGAATGTAAAGGTTTTCTTGCAAAATTAAAGCATCAATATCCTGATCCCAATGAAGAAAACGTGTTTGTGGTGTCTAATCCTGAAAATAACGGAGATTATGATGAGAATCCATGTTCATCTCGTTGCCAGACAAACTTTATCTCTACAAAAATTGGTGAAATGAAAAGCTTTTCTTGCAAAACCAAAGCATCAATTTTGTGTATCCCAATGAGGAGAATATGTTTATGCTGTGTAATCATGAAAATAATGGAGACTATTATAAGAATCCAAGCTCATCTCATTGGTGGATGAACTTTTATCTCTATGAAAAATAGTGGAATGAAAAGCTTTGCTTCTAAAATCAAAGCATGAATATTGTGTATCCCAATGTAGAGAATGTGTTTATGTGCCTAATCATGAAAACAATAGAGATTAATATGAGAATCCAAGTTTGTCTTATTTGTTGGATGAACATTATTTCAAAGGAAAATGGGTGAAACAAAAGTTTCCTTGCAAAATGAAAGCATTAATACTGTGTATCCTATGGAAGAGAGTATACTTTTGTGCCTTATCATGAAAACAATGAAGATTATTACGAGAACCCAAGTTCATCTCATTTGGTGGGCAAACTTTTTTTGCATAAAAAATGGTAGAAAAAAAAGTTTTCTTGTGAAACCAAAGCATCTATATTGTGTATCCCAAAGTGAGAACGTGTTATTGCATCCCAATCATTAAAAGGACTGAAGATTATTATGAGAATCCATTTTCATATGCTTTTGGGGGTCAACTTTGATTTTATGAAAAATGTTGGAATGAAAAGCTTTTCTTGCAAAATCAAAGCATCAATATCATGTATCAAAATAAAGAGAATGTGTTTAAAGTGTTTAATCATGAAAATAATAGAGATTATTATGAGAATCCAAGTTTATGTAATTTAAAGGATGAACTTTGATTTTATTAGAAATGGTGGAATAAAAAGCTTTCCTTGCAAAACCACAGCATCAATATCATGTATCCCAATGAAGAAAACATGTTTACAATGCCTAATCTAGAAAACAATGGAGATTATTACAAGAATCCAAGTTCATCTCATTGGTGGATAAACTTATCTCTATGGGAAACGGTGAAATGAATTGCTTTTCTTGCAATACAAAAACTTGAATGTCATGCATCCCAATAAAGATAATGTGTTCAAGATGCTAAACATGAAAATATTGGATATTATTACAAGAATCCAGGTTCATCTCCTTTAAGGGAACAAACTTTATTTCTAAGAAAAATTATGGAAACAAAAGTTTTCTTGCAAAACCTGCTAAACCAAAGCATTAATATGTGTATCCTAAGGAGCGAAACGTGGTTTTGTATCTTAATCATGAAAGGAATGGAGATTATTGTGAGAATCCATGTTCATCTCATTTGGGGGAGGAACTTTGATTTTATGGAAAACGACAGAATGTAAAGCCTTTTTTCCAAAATCAAAGCATCAATATCATGTATTCCAATGAAGAGAATGTGTTTATAGCGCATAATCATGAAAATAATGGAAATTATTACAAGAATATAAGAATCGAAGTTCATCTCATTGGAATATAAACTTTATCTCTAGGGAAAATTTTAGAATGAAAAGCTTTCCTTGACAAAATCGAAGCATCAATATCATGTATCTCAATGAAGAGAATGTGTTTATGGTGCATAATCATGAAAATAATAGAGATTATAATGATAATCCAAGTTCATTTGATTGGTGGATGAACATTATCTCTATGGATAACGATCGAATTAAAAGCTTTAATTGCAAACTCAAAGCATCAATATCATGTATCCCAATGAAGAAAATGTGTTTAACATGCCTAGTCATGAAAATAATTGAGATTATTACAAGAATCCAAGTCCATCTTATTTGGTGGATGAACTTTATTTCTAAGGAAAATGGTGGAAAAAAATGCTTTCTTGCAAGGCCAGAGCATCAACAACATTTATCCGAAGGACAATGTGTTTTTGTATTCCAATCATGAAAGAAATAGAGATTATAATGAGAATCCATGTTCATCTAATTTGGGGGACAAACTTTTAATTTATGCAAAATAGTGGTATAAAGAGCTTTTCTTGCAAAACCAAAGCATCAATATCATGTATCCCAATAAAAGAAAGTGTTTAAGGTGCCTAATCATGAAAATAACAGAGATTATTATGAGAATCAAAGCTTATCTCATTTGGTGGATGAACTTTATTTCTATGGAATATGGTGGAAATAAAAGTTTACCCGCAAAATCAATGCACCAACATCGTGTATCCCAAGGAGGAGAATGTGTTTTTGAATCTAAATTACGAAAAGAGCAGAGATTATTAAGAAAATCCATGTTTATCTAATTGGGGGATAAACTTTGATGTTAAAGAAAATAGTGGAATAAAAAGCTTTTCTTGCAAAACCAAAGTATTAATATCACGTATCCTAATTAAAAGAACCTGTTCAAGGTGCCTAATTAAGAAAATAGTAAAGATTATTACAAGAATCCTTATTCGTCTCATTTAGAACTTTTATTTTATAGAAAATTGTGGAATGAAAAGCTTTTCCTAGAAAACCAAAGCATCGATCTTATGTATCCCAATGAAGAGAATGTGTTCATGGTGCCTAATCTAGAAAATAATAGAGATTATTATGAGAATCCAAGCTCGTCTTATTGGTGATAAATTTTATCTCTATGGATAATGAAGGAATTAAAAGCTTTTCTTGCAAAATCAAAGCATCAATATCTTGTATCCTAATGAAGAAAATGTGTTTAATGTGTTTAATCATGAAAATAATAGAGATTATTATGAGAACCCAAGTTTGTCTAATTTAGGGGATGAACTTTGATTTTTTGGGATATGGTGGAATAAAAAGCTTTTCTTGCAAAACCAAAGCGTCAATATCATGTATCCCAATAAAGAACATGTTTATAATGCCTAATCCAAAAAACAATGGAGACTATTATGAGAATTCAAGTTTGTCTTATTGGAGGATAAACTTTATTTATATGGGAAACAATGGAATGTATTGCTTTTCTTGCAATACAAAAACTTGAATATCATGTCCCCCAATGAAGATAACATGTTCAAGATTCCTAATCACGAAAATATTAGATATTATTACGAGAATCTAGGATGGTCTTATTTGAGGGATGAATCTTATTTTTAAGGAAAATGGAGGAAACAAAAGTTTTCCTGCAAAATCAAAGCATCAATATCGTGTATCCTAAGGAAGGGAACATGTTTTTGTATCTTAATCATGAAAGGAATGGAGATTATTATGAGAATCCATGTTTATCTTATTTGGGGGAGAACTTTGATTTTATGAAAAATGGTGGAATGTGAAGCTTTTCTTGCAAAATCAAAGCATCAATATCATGTATCCTTACGAAGAGAATGTGTTTATGATGTATAATCATGAAAATAATGGAGATTATTATGAGAGTATGCAAATCGAAGTTTATCTCATTGGAAGATGAAATTTATCCCTGGGAAAATTTTGGATTGAAAAGCTTTCTTGCAAGACCAAAGTATAAATATTGTGTATCCCAATGAAGAAAATGTGTTTAAACTGCCTAATCATGAAAATAATGGAGATTATAATGAGAATCCAAGTTCACCTTATTTGGTTGATGAACTTTATTTCTAAGGAAAATGGTCGAAACAAACGTATACTTGTCAAATAAATACATCAATATCGTGCATCCCAAAGAGGAGAATGTGTTTTTGTTTTCGAATTTTAAAAGGAATGGAGATTCTTAAAAGAATCCATATTTGCCTTATTTGGGTCACAAACTATTCTTTTATGGATAATAGTGGAATGAAAAGCTTTCCCTGCAAAACCAAAGCATCAATAACATGTATCCCAAAGAAAAGAACTTGTTTAAAGTGCCTAGTCATAAAATAATAGAGATTATTATGAGAATCCAACTTCATGTTATTTGATGGATGAACTTTATTTTTAAGGAAAATGGTGGAAACAAAAGTTTTCATGTGAAAACAAAGCATTAATATTGTGTATCCCAAGGAGGTTGTATCCCAACCATGAAAGGACTAGAGATTATTGCAAGAATCTATGTACAATGGATTTGGGGGATGAACTTTGATTTTATGAAAAATGGTAGAATGAAAAGCTTTTATTGTAAAACCAAAGCATCAATATCTTGTATCCAAATGACGAGAACGTGTATATGGTACCTAATGATCGTGATAATGAAGATTATTACAAGAATCCAAGTTCTTCTCATTGGTGAATAAACTTTATTTCTATGGGATATGGTGGAATGAAATGCTTTTCTTGCAAAACCAAAACATCAATATCATGTATCCTAATGAAAGAAATGCATTCAAGGTGCCTAATTATGAAAATATGGGAGATTATTATGAGAATCCAGGTTCGTTTCATTTGGGCACGAACTCTATTTCCAAGGAAAATGGTGGAAATAAAAGTTTCCTTGTGAAACGAAAGCATTAATATCATGTATGCCAGGAAAGAAGACATGTTTTTGTATCCCAATCATGAAAGGAATGGAGATTATTACAAGAATCCATGTTCGTCTTACTTGGGGGAGGATTTTTTATTTTATGCAAAATGGGGAATGTAAAGCTTTTCATGCAAAGTCAAAACATCAATATCATGTATCCTAATGAAAAGAATGTGTTTATGGTGCCTAATCATGAAATAATGGAGATTATTAAGAAAATCCAAGTTCATCTCATTGCTGGATGATTTTATCTCTATCGAAAATGGTGGAATGAAAGGCTTTTTTTGCAAAACTGAAGCATCAATATTATGTATCCTAATGAAAAGAATGTATTAAAGTGCCTAATCATGAAAATAATGTGTTACAAGAACCAAGTTTGTCTCATTGGTGGACAAACTTTATCTCTATGGAAAATGGGGGAATGAAAAGCTTTTCTTCCAAATTCAAAGCATTAATATCCTATATCCCAACAAAAAATATGTGTTTAAGGTGCATAATCGTGAAAGTATTGGAGATTATTACAAGAATCCAAGTTCATCTCATTTGTAAATGAACTTTATTTGTAAGGAAAATGGTTGAAACAAAAGTTTTCTTGCAAAACCAAAGCATTAATATCATGTATCCTAAGGAGAAATATGTGTTTTGGTGCCTAATCTTGAAAATAATGGAGATTATAATAAGAATCTAAGTTCGTCTCATTCAGTGGACAAACTCTATTTCTAAGGAAAATGGTGGAAATAAAAGTTTACTTATGAAACCAAAGCATCAAATATTTTGTATCCCAAGAAGGAGATGTGTTTTTCATCCAATCATAAGAAAGAATAAAGATTGTTACACGAATCCATGTTCATCTCGTTTGAGGGAGAAACTTTGATTTTAAGGAAAATGGTAGAATAAAAAGCTTTTCCTGCAAAAACAAAGCATCAATATCATGTATGGCAATAAAGAGAATGTGTTTAAGGCACTTAATCGTGAAAATAATGAAGATTATTATGAGAATCCAAGTTCATCTCATATGGTGGATAAACTTTATATTAAAAATGGTAAAATTTTTCTTCCAAAACCCGAGTAAAAATATCGTGTTTCCCAAGGAGGAGAACGTGCTTTTTGCATCCAATTAAGAAGATAATAGAGATTATTATGAGAATCCAAGTTCATCTCATTTAGAGGAGGAACTTTGATTTTATAGGAAATGGTTGAGTGAAAAGCTTTTCCTACAAAACCAAAGCACCAATATTATGTATCCTAATGAAGAGAATGTGTTTATGGTGCCTAATCATGAAAATAATAGAGATTATTACAGAATCCAAGTTTGTCTCATTAGTGGATGAACTTTATCTCATTAGTGGATGAACTTTATCTCAATGGATAATGGTGAAATGAAAAGCTTTTTTCACAAAATGAAAGCATCACGATCATGTATCCTAATTAAGAGAATGTGTTTAAGGCACCCAATCATGAAAATAATTGAGACTATTATGAGAATCTAAGTTCATCTCATTTGGTGGATCAACTTTATTTCTAACGAAAACAGTGCAAATAAAAGTTTTCTTGCAAGGCCAAAGCTTTAATATCGTGTATCCCAATGAGGAGAATGTGTTTTTGTATCCCAATCAGGAAGGAAAAAGAGATTATAATAAGAATTCTTGATTACCTAATTTAGGCGATAAACTTTGATTTTAAGGAAAATGATGGAATGAAAAGCTTTTCTTGTAAAACCAAAACCCTAATATCATGCATCCCAATGAAGAGACTATGTTTATAATGCTAATCGTGAAAATAATGGAGATTATTATGAGAATCCAAGTTCATCTCATTGGTAGATGAACTTTATCTCTATGAAAAATTATGGAATGATAAGCTTTTCCTACAAAATCAAACCATCAATATCATATATCCTAATGAAGAGAATGTGTTTATGGTGCTTAATCATGAAAATAATGGAGATTATTACAAGAATCCAACTTTGTATCGTTGGTGGGTAAACTTTATATCTATGGAAAATAGTGGAATGAAAAGCTTTCCTTGCAAAACCAAAGCATGAATATTGTATATCCCAATGAAGAGAACGTGTTTAACATGCCTAATCATCAAAATAATCTAGATTATTATGAGAATCTAGGTTTTTCTCATTTGGTGGACAAACATTATTTTTAAGGAAAATGGCAAAAACAAATGTTTTTTTTGCTAAACTATAGCATCAATATTGTGTAACCCAAGGAGAAGCGTGAATCTCTGTATCCCTATCATGAAAGGAATGGAGATTATTACGAGAATCCATGTTTATCTCATTTGGTAGAGGAACTTTGATTTTACGAAAAGTGGTGGAATGTAAAGCTTTTCTTGCAAAACCAAAACATCAATATCATGTATTGCAGTAAGGAGAATATGTTTATGGTGCCTAATAATGAAAATAATAGAGATATTATGACAATCTAAGTTCATCTCTAATGCAAACCTTAGGCTAAAAACACAAGCTTAAACCCGATTGGATGGAATTAGACCCTAGGATCATCTTAAAAATAAAGCAAAAAGAACTTGACCCTAACCAATTAGAATCAAAGTTATAAGAATCTTGATCGCCACAAGTTACCTTGATAAGATCAATTTGAGTTGTTGTTTAAAGAACAAAGAAGGAGTTCTCATAAGTAAAGAAACTCTCAAGACATTTTTTTTTTTGCAAAATCAAAGCATTAATATCATGTATCCCAATGAAGAAAATATGTTTAAGGTGCATAATCATGAAAAAATGGATATTATTAAAGAATCCAAGTTTATCTCTTTCAATGGATAAACTTTATTTCCAAGGTAAATGGTTAAAATAGAGGTTTTCTTGCAAAACCAAAGAATTAATATCATGTATTCCAAGAAGGAGAATGTGTTTTTTGCATCCCAATCATGAAAAGGAATGGACATTATTACAAGAAACCATGTTCGTCTCATTTAGCAGATGAACTTTGATTTTATGAAAAATAGTGGAATGAAAAGCTTTCCTTGCAAAACCAAAACATCAATATTGTGTATCCTAAGGAGAAGAATGCTTTTATGGTGCCTAATCATGAAAATAATAGAGATTATTAAAAGAATCCAAGTTTGTCTCATTGGTGGACAAACTTTATACCTTTGAAAAATGGTGGAATGAAAAGCTTTTTTTGCAAATCCAAAGCATCAGTATGCTGTGTCCCAATAGAGAGAATATGTTTATGGCATGTAAACATGAAAATAATGGAGAGTTTTATGAGAATCTAGATTCGTGTCATTGGTTGATGGACTTTATCTCTATGGAAAATGGCCAAATGAAAAGCTTTCCTTATGAAATCAAAACTTGAATATCATGTATCCCAGTGAAGAAACCGTGTTTAAAGTGCCTAATCATGAAAATATTGGAGATTATTACAAGAATCTAAGTTCATCTCATTTGGTGGACAAACTTTATTTCTAAGGAAATGGTTGGAAACAAAAGTTTTCTTGCAAAACCAAAGTATCAATATCATGTATCACAAGGAGGAGAATGTGTTTCTATATCTCAATCATGAAAGGAACAGAATTATTACAAAAGTCTATGTTTGTTTCATTTAGGGGAAAAACTTTGATTTTTTGGAAAATGGTAGAATGTAAAGCTTTTCTTGCAAAATCAAAGTATCAATATCATGTATCCCAAAGAAAGAAATGTGTTTATGGTGCCTAATCATGAAATAATGGAGATTATTATGGGAATCCAAGTTCATCTCCTTGGCGAGTGAACTTTATCTCTATGGAAAATGGTGGAATAAAAAACTTTTCTTGCAAAATCGAAGCATTAATATCATGTATCCCAATTAAAAGAATGTGTTTATAGTGCGTAATCTTGAAAATAATGGATATTATTATGAGAATAAGATTTTCTCATTGGTGGACAGACTTTATCTCTATGGAAAATGGTGGAATGAAAAGCTTTGCTCGTAAAATCAAAGCATGAATATCGTGTATCCCAATAAAGAGAATGTGTTTAAGGTGCCTAATCATGAAAATAAGGTAGATTATTATGACAATCCAAGTTGACCTCTTTTGGTGGATAAAATTTATTTTTAGGGAACATGTTTGAAAGAAAAGTTTTCTTGCAAAACCAAAGCATCAAAATAATGGAGAATTTGTTTTTAAGCCTAATCATGAAAATAATAGAGATTATTATGACAATCCAAATTGACCTCTTTTGGTGGATAAAATTTATTTCTAGGGAACATGTTTGAAACAAAAATTTTCTTGCTAAACCAGAGCATCAATATAATAGAGAATTTGTTTTTATGCCTAATCATGAAAATAATAGAGATTATTACGAGAATCCAAGTTTGTCTCGTTAGTGGACAACTTTATCTCTATGGAAAATGATTGAATGAAAAGCTTTCCTTATAGAATTAAAGCATTAATATCATGTATCCCAATGAAGAGGATCTATTTAAGGTGCATAATCATTAGAATAATGAAGATTATTATGAGAATCCAAGTTCGTCTCATTTGGTGGACAAACTTTATTTCTAAGGGAAATGGTGGAAACAAAAGTTTTTCCTGTGGAATTAAACCTTGTGTATCCTAAGGAGGAGAACATGTTTTTGCATCCCACCCATGAATAGGAATGGAGATTATTATAAGAATCCATATTCATTGAATTTGGGGTGAACTTTGATTTTACAAAAAATAATGGAATGAAAAGTTTTTTCTCACAAAACCAAAGCACCACACCGTGTATCCCAATGAAGAGAATGCATTTATGGTGCCTAGCTAAGAAAATAATGGAGATTATTATAAGAATCCAAGTTCAATTTCATTTGTCCCAAAAAGGAGAACATGTTTTTATATCCCAATCATGAAAGGAATAAAGATTATTGTGAGAATCCATATTCGCTTCATTTTTGGGGGTGAACTTTGATATCATGGAAAATGATGGAATGAAATGCTTTTCCTACAAAAAAAAACTAAAGCATCAATATGATGGATCTGATGGAAATGAACTTGCACCAATGCCTATTTCCATCCATTCTATGATCGTTTGCGAGGAATTAGAGGTACAATGACTAGGGAAAAAACTAATTCCATAAAGCAAGCTTTGCAAGAATTAATCATGAAAATGCAAGCAAAGGAGGTTGTTCAAGTTGAATCAGATGCATTGCCCAGATTGATCATACTTTTCTACATTGTGTTGAGGTTGAAAAGAGATGAAGAATAAAGCTTAGAGCCTAATTGGCATGTTCAAGTTAAATGGAGCCCCATTTGCTTGTATTCATAGGCTTAATAGAAATATTAGTCTGGGATTTAAAATTTTTGATTTTTTTAATAAGAATTTGACTTTATCCTTATTGATTACTATTAGGACTGTGCTGAGGATTTTAAGTTGTTTAGATAACTCTTAACCAGATTATGATAAGAAATAGACTTTATCCTAATTTATTACTATTAGGACTGTGATTAGGAATGCCCTTGTTTATTAGTACTCTATAGATTTTAGTGTTAAATAAGGCTGTCTCATTCATGAAATTTTGAAAGGTTGAATAAAAAAAAGATCTTGCAAGTTTTTTCATTTTTTATAGCTTTTTCATTATTTTTTAAACATGAACTTAAATTGATCTTATCAAGGTAACTTGTGGCGATCAAGATTCTTATAACTTTGGTTCTATTTAGCAGGTTTGATTAGGGTTAAGTTCTATTTGCTTGATTTCTTTTCTAACATTCCTAGGGGTATAATTCCTTTCATGTGGGTTTTAAGTTGTGTTTTCAGCCTAATGTTCACATTATTTGGTATCAAAGCTTTAGTTCTTAAAAGTTAGGTATAATATATCTTTTAATCCTATAATTTCATTGTATTTCTATTATATTTTGTGTTGTTCATCATCAATAGAAAAAAGTGTTCTAGTATTCTACCCCTTTCTTATCTTAAATCATCCTACAAAGAATTTTTTATCCCCTCCTTATTGATTTCTTTTGCTTTGATATTTTTTGATGAACTCATTTCCTTTGATATTTCCTATTGGTTTCACTTGATCTTTCTTATTGGTTTCACTTAATCTTTCTTATTGATCTTATTGATCAAAGTTATAATAACTCCATTGGTGCTTGCTGTTTTGGTAAGATTATTGATGAAGTTCTTTTTAAAGGGCTTATAAGGGGAAATTGAGTGGTAAAAGCAAGAATGGTGAGAATATCATCGAGAAAGGCCAAAATTAAGTGAAACATAAGTGATTAAGTAACTAATATTGGGTGTAAACACGTAAAGGAATGTGTAGGACAACTAATCTGTTTTATTCGTAACAATTTTTTTTGTAGGTTTAAAACATAAGTAATGGAAGAGATAATGCTGAAATTGATATCAAATTGTTTATGAAGGCTATCCATGACCAATTTAAGTTTCTAAACATAAGGTTAGATAATTTAGCTTCCTCATCTAATCCTAGATCCTCTACAAAGCACAGGTTGAGAAGAAGGAAGTTGAGGTTCTTATTATGATGAGACTAGTTCTAGGAAGGGTAGAAAGCATGTTAAAAAATGAGATAGCAATTTAGGTAATACTAAGATGAAAATCTTTACCTTTAAAGGGAAAATGACCCTAAATTATACTTGGAGTGAAAGAGGAAGGTAGAACATGTTTTTTATTGTCATAATTACTTGAGGAAAAGAAGGTTAAATTAGCAGCAGTTGAGTTCATGGATTATGCTAGTATTTGGTGGGATCAATTTGTGATTAATAGGCATAGGAATGGTGAGAGACCTATTTAGTCATGGGAAAAAATAAAGGTAGTGCTGAGAAAGAGGTTTATATTGGCCATTACTATAGGCACTTCTATAGAAAGTTGCAAGGACTGACTTAAGGATCAGGAATGTAGAGTATTGCTACAAAGAGATGGAGATAGCCATGATTAGGGCTAATATAGAGCAAAACGGTGTGGCAACTATGGTTAGATTTATTGGTGGTTTGAATAAAGAGATAACAGATGTGGTGGAATTGCATCATTATATGGAGATGGAAGAATTGTTGTGTAAAACTTTTAAGGTGAAAAGGCAATTGAAGTCTAAGGGCACTTCCAAATATGGTTCTACTTTTAGCTCTTCATGGAAGTGAGATTGGAAGAACCATAAAGCTACCTCAAAACCTAAAGAAAATTCAAAGGCAAAGGATTAATTGATATTTCCAAAGGTAAAACTAAAACTAAATCATCTTTTATGTGATGTTAAGTGTTTCAGGTGTCAAAGATTTAGGCATATTGATTCTTAACGTCCAAATAAAAGGACTATGATTGTTATGGATAATGGTGACATAAAGAAAGTAAGTTCACATGATGATGAAATGCCACCATTGGAGGATTGTAGTGATGTTGATATTAAAGAACTAGTGTATAGAGATATGCTTATTACTAGGCATGCTCTTAACATACGACTCAAGGAAGATGGTGATAAGTTACAACATGAGCACATCTTTCATACTAGGTACCATCTAAATAACAAGGTATGTAGCATGATTATTGATAGTGGTAGTTGCACTAATTTTGCTAGTACTTTGATGATTGAAAAGATAAATTTGCCTACATTAAGCTGCAATGGTTTAACAGTTATGGAGAATTTAAGGTGGCAAAGTAGGTATTAGTTGCATTTTTTATTGGCAACTATAAGGATGAGGTTCTTTGTGATGTGGCACTAATGCACACTAGTCATTTACTTTTGGGGCATCCATGGCAGTTTAATAGAAAGGTTACTCATGATGGGTACAAAAATAGATATAGTTTTGTAATGAATGATTGAGTTATTGTATTAACCACTCCCAAACCATTGGAGGCATATGAGGACCAGATTAAGATAGCTAAGGAGTGCAAGATGAAAGAAAAGAAAATGAGTGCACGATAAAAAAAAAGAGTGAAATAAAAAGTGAGTATATGCAAGAGAGTAAAAAAAAAGTATAATAGTGTGCAATGAAAGGAAAAATTCAAAAAGTAAAATAAGGAGAAAATAAGAAAGTTAGTGCTTTTGCCAAAAAAAGTGAGATTAAGAGTGTTATGTTAGCAAGATAGCAACTACTTGTACTTTTGTACAAAGATATTTTTTTCTCAAATAACCTTTCCTTGCTTAGTGTGGTTGTTTCTTTGTTACAGGCATTTTTAGATTTATTTCCCAAGGAAATATCATATGGATTAGCTCCTTTAAAAGGTATTAAGTATTAAGTAAACTTTATTCCTGGTTTATCAATCCCTAATAGACCAGCCTATAGAGCAAATCTTGAAGAGGCAAAAGAGATTCGAAGGCAAGCTAATGAATTAGTGCAAAAGGATTCATAAGGGAGAGTCTTAGCTTATGTTCGGCTCCTATGATTTTTGTGCCAAAGAAAGATGAAATGTGGCACATATGTGTTGATTGCCGAGCCATCAATAAAATCACCATAAAATCACTACATCCTATTCCAAGGTTAGATGATATGCTTGATGAATTGTGTGGTTCGTGTGTGTTTTCTAACATTGATTCAAAGAATGGCTATTATCATTCACATAAAAGAAAGTGATGAATGGAAAACTTCTTTTAAGATAAAATATGGTTTATATAAGTGGTTAGTGATGCCTTTGGTTTAAGTAATGCATCTTTGCTATGTTTGCCTAATTTTGATAAAGTTTTTTAGGCTGAATGTGGTACATATAGAATTAGAATAGAGTTATTTTAATGTAGGATTCCAAATTGATTGCTTATTTTTGTGAAAAGCTTCATGGGGTAGTGTTAAACTATCCTATTTATAACAAGGAGCATTAGTGAAAACTCTACAATGATGGCAGCACTATTTATGGCCAATGAAATTCATAATCGAATGTAATCATGAGAGCTTGAAGTATTTGAAATCCCAAGGTGAGCTTAATAAAAGGCATGCCAAATGTTTACAGTTTATTAAGACATTTCCTTAGGTGATTAAGTACAAAAATGGAAAGGAAAACATTGTAGCTAATGTATTGTCTAAAAGGTATGCTTTGTTTACTTCATTCCAAACCAAATTACTTGGTTTTAAGTTTATTAAAGATTTGTATATGAATGATGTTGATTTTAGGCAAGTAGCAATGCATGTTCTAAGTGTGCGTATGGTGAGTATTATAGGCATGGTGGATTCTTGTTTAAGAAAGATAAATTATGTGTTCTTATGTGTTCTTTGTGTGAAATACTGCTTAGAGAGACTCTTGAAGGTGGCCTGATGGGGCATTTTGGTATGCAAAAGACTTTAGATGTATTTCATGAACATTTTTATTGGCCTAACATGAAACGTGATGTGCAATCTATTTGTATTAAGTGTATAACATTAAACAAGAAAAGTCTAAAGTAATGCCACATGGTTTATATACACCTTTCCCTGTGCCTAATCAACCTTTGATGGATATACCTATGGATTTTGTATTAGGGTTGCCTAGGAGTTAAAAAGGTAAGAATAGCATATTTGTTATTGTTGGCAGGTTTAGTAAGATGGCACATTTTATTGTATGTTCTAAAACCAATGATGCAGCACATATGGCTGATTCTTTTTTTAAAGAAATAGTATACTTGCATGGATTGCCTAGAACAATAGTAAGTGATAGGGGTTTTAAGTTCTTAAGTCATTTTTAGAGTACTTCATGGAAAACGTTAGGACCTAAACTCTTATTTTCTACTATTGCACATCCTCAAACGGATAGATAAACTAAAGTAGTGTTAGATTTAATGGACAGATTGAACCAAGAGGGGGGTGAATTGGTTCTATAAAAACTTTATAAATTTGAAAATTAAAATAAGATAAGAGGAAAAAATCAACAATGGATGTATAGAGGTTTGGTCCTTTAATTCAGCACCTACGTCCTCTCTTCTTAGTACTTTCTTACCAAGGTGATTTCCACAATTCACTAAGGAAATTGTTATCTTTAAGGATAAGGTATAACCTTACACAATTATCTTTAAAGGCTTAGATAGAACCTTTCAAATACTTTGAGAATTATACCCCAAACTCTCAAGTATTTTCACTTACTTTCACACAACCCCTTTTATGAAATGAAAGAAGTATTTTGCAAACTAATTGAACCTCTAGTAGGTGGATTTTTGCTAGAATTTAAGTACAAAAAGAATGAGATGCAAATAGACTTGAAGAGTATGAATTGATACAAGTAGAAAACAATGAATTTGATGATTTTGAGCTTTTGTTGTTCAATGATTCAATGAAATCTGTATCTCTATCTCTTCAGCTATTTGGAACCTCCATTTATAGCTACAAATTGATTCATAGATGTTGGGCATTTAATGTGCTGGTTGGAGAGCCGTTGTAGCCTTCATAAATGCTAATTTTTGTTCAATCTTATGTTATAGTATCGATACAATACCAATAGTATTGATAAACAGTTTAAAAAACTGATCGTTGCAACTTGTTATATCGATACTGGGGTCTCAGTATCGATACTAAGCAAGCTGTATCGATATAGATACCTTTGTATTGATACACATAAGGGTTTCAGCCAAATGTAGGCTACTGCCAAACTCTATATCGATACTCATGGGTTGAGTATCGATACTAAGTAGCATGTATCGATACATACACACTTGCATCGATACATTTGAGGGTTTCATACAAACCTTGGCTACTACTAAGCCCTGTATCTATACTCAAGGAGTGAGTATCGATACTAAGCAACCTGTATCGATACACATGTTCATTGTATCGATATATTTGAGGGTTTTATGCATAGTATCGAGACCCATGTTCTTTGTATCGATACTAGACTTTAAAACTTGCTTGTAAACTCATTTTTGTTGATCAAACACATCTCAATAATTACAACCTCAGTATTTTAAAAGATGCTTTTCAATTTAAACATAAATACGAAGTCGAGTATTAATTTAACTTAATTTTGTTGGTTATATCAAAACTAAATTCAAGTTTAACAATCTCCCCTTTTTTGATATAACGAAACTTAAGATAAATTTGCTTCTGTTGAGTTTAATCAAAGTCATAACTCCCCTTCAATAAATTACCCAAGATTTAAGTTTTAAGTTTAAAATGTAATTCAGGTTCCAACATATGCACAATCAATTCATAATTCGTGTTTCAACATATGCATAGTTGATTCATGGAAAATAATATAATGCAAATTTAAGGTCTTTCTCCCACTTTTTGTTATATCAAAGACAAAATTCAAGGATAAGCAAGTGTATGTCTAAGCAAGCATAAATAGGATAAATTTATCGAGCAAAAGATGTTGAAGATAATGCAAAAACATAAAGTAGCATAGAAGTCTAAAATCATGAAAACTGATAAGTAAAGAGAGATTCTAATGATTTTAAAACAACATCCTAAAGACATAAAGTTTGACAATTGTTAAGAAATATGTCCAAAGCGACTAGACTTCATCTGTAGGAGGATCCTCGATGGGTGGAGGAGTAGGTGGAGGTGCACAAGGAAAGGCAGCAGAGTAGGCATGGAATTGCTCTATTAGACCTCGATGACTTTGCTCAAGAGCAAAGAGACGAGCATCAATGGTGTCAAAATGTCTCTCCTATGCATCAAAACAACCCATAATCGATTTGAACCTTGTGGGAATATCCATGGGGATGGGAGTCGAAGGTGGAAGAAGCTCATCATGCTCCATTTCATCATGATCGTCGAGAGTGGGAGCATCCGGTTGCTCAAGTGGTGGCTATCGATGAGTTCTTGGAACAAAGTCATTGTCTTGAATTTCATAGCTGACAAGTCCCATAGATTTGAGACTGATGTAGCGATGTGGTTACCATGATACTGGGGTCACATTTAAGGTTAAGACCTTGAGTTTCGAAGTAGTAACTCATGGCCATGCCATGTAAAAGGCTATGACAACCATATACGCATAGGACGAGGTCCGTAAATATGAAGTAGGCTAGATTTGGACGGGTGTCAGATTGTATCATATGCAGCCACCAATAATCCGCATCACTAAGCAAAGTATGTTTGGTCCATATGGATAGAGCACATGTGAAATGATGAGATAGAGTAAGCGATCAACCGGTTGAAAGAGCGTGGCTTTATTATGAGGGGTGCATAATGCAGCGGGACTCGAGCCTTCATTGATGATGCCTTCATTCAAAAAATTAAAGGTAGAGGTGCGGGAAGCCATGTTAACTAGGAGATCTTGTCCCAAAAGATAGGACCGAATAGCAATGACATTATCGTGGTCATCAACAACGAGAGATGCATTGTTAAAAAAGGCACAGATAAGATTTTCATACACCGAAACATTTAAGGAAAAGATTTTGGTCCATCCGAAGATGTCAAAGATCTAAAGGTATGGATAGTTAATGGATTGTGGAAATGGAAAGTCGATGACACAACATTGTTGGATGGGTATCCGGGCATAAATGGTGGTGAAACGCTCTCGAGCCTGTGTGTCGCTAAAGCACAAGTCAGAGAAAGATTGATTTTGGGCCAAAGGTGGTTAACAAGTGGAAGAGGTGGAGGCACAGGTGATGGGACCTTGATAACGTGCTACTTGTTTGGTTTTGGGAGCCATGGGTTTATGTAAGGACTTTTGTCGAACAAGTGGTGAGCGAGCAAGTTTAGTGGGTAAAAGGCTATTTGAGGAGTTTTGTCGAACAAGTGATTGGCACTAAAATTGGGTTGCAATTGGTGTGATATAAGGAGTGATTCCAGAATCAATCGCACAAACAATGATGGGGAACATTTTAGGAATAAGTCAGAGGTGATTTATCGACAAAAATTTAGACAAAATATTTAAATTTAGGGAGAGGAACGGTGAGGTTAGAGTGATGGGAACTATCAGGATCTTGATGGTTGGATGGTAATGAGTGACTTTGAAATGGTTTTGGATAAGTGGGATAAAGAAATTTGGTTAATGGATTAATTGATTTTGAAAAAAACCTGAAGATGATGAGATTTGATAATTGTGGGATAAAACGAGAGAGAGAGAGAGAGAGGATGAATAGTTTGGTTTCGAATGGAAGAAAATCGTGCAGGGGGGTTCTAAATGAATAGTGATTATTGATACATAAGAAGTAGTATCTATAAAAAGAATATTTTTAGGCTCTATATCGATACAAGGAACTGTGTCTCAAGACTTAGATCAAATTGCTATTTGTATCGATACACACTAAGGAGTATCGATATAGAAGGATAGGTATCAATACAAAGAGCAAATCTGGGCTTTTATCGATGAACTGAAAATAAGTCTCGATACAGGAGAGATAAATGTACAGGAATCGATATAGATGGCCTAGGATGGGTTCATTTTCAACAAGATCTCATCAAATTAGATGTAATTTTGATCCAATTATCCGTTTAAAACTTTTGAAAATATATTTTGGACCAAAATTAAGATCATTCAAGGCTTAGTCAAGATGCAACAAAATTATTCAATAAATTTATGACAATTGAGCATTATCAAACAAGCAAGTATGTAAAACTAGTTTTATCAAACTAAGCATTATGCAAATAACAATAAGGCACAACATTAGGATTGGATTAAATTATGAATTTTAAGGTGTATTCATTAATCCAATTTCTCTTCTAATTGTGCAAAATCTATCATTGTCAAGTGGTTTAGTGAAAATATAAGCTAATTGATGCAAGGTGTCAATAAACTCAAGCACTATATCATGTTTTTACACAATGATCTCTAATGAAGTGATGTTTAATTTCTATGTGCTTGGTTCTAGAGTGTTGGATTGGATTTTTGGTGAGACAAATG
>JBBYHL010322522.1:0-148031 GCA_038381835.1 Adansonia madagascariensis
TATTGTTTAGATTTCTCAATTTTATTTATCAAAGTTTTAATTTACTAAAATTTTGAGAAATCAATTCACCCCCTCTTAATTTCATTCACCACAAAAAGGTCTAACAGCATGTTTATTCCTTACCTTGGCCAAATGTGATTGGAATTTTTTATGATGATTTTGCGCCTATCTTTTGTGATAATTTTATGTTTTCTTTATTTTTAGGCCATTTTGCAATATTTGTAAACATAGGGACTAAATTGTAAAATATTAAATTTTTTTAAGTACCATTTTTGGGTTGGCCAAGAGTTTCATGGCTATTTGGAAACTATTTATGTGTGTTTTTGAACATGTTTTAGGTGTTTTAATATTTTGGCAATCATTTTGCAATTTTAGGAAAGTTTAGGGATTAAATTGTAAAACACGTAAAAATGTGTATTATGGCAAAGGTGCTTGGCTGAACCCTTATGTATATTTTTGCCATGATTTTTGCATTAATTTTCGCTTGAATTACTTATTTTTGGTCAGATTTTGTAGTTTTTTTTGGTAGGGACTTAAATGTAAATATTAAAAAAGTTTAGGGACTATTTTGCAAAATGTTAAAAAATTTTGTTTCAAGGCCATGATGTGTGGCCAAATCTTCATGAATATATTTGCTATGTTTTCATGTTTATTTTCACTTATTTGATGATTTTTTTAGTATTTTTTAATGAAGGGACCTGAATGTAAAATTATAAAGTTTAGGGACTATAGAGCAAATTTTAGTATTTACGAGTAACATCATCATTTTTATCAAACTTAAATATTTTTATTATTCCTATGGTCTTCTATATGAATGTAAAAATTTTCAAAACATTTTGTATTATCTCTGTTTTTTATAGGGTACAAAATGTAATTTTTAAAAGTTTAAGGGGCTTAATTATAAATTTTGCATTTTAAGTCAGTTTTGACATGTTAGTTTCGATCCTTAGGGTAGAAAAATCATTTCATCATCATCTTATTGTCTTTTGGGGTTACTAGGACACTTTCATGTTGAAGGTATACCTCAGGGCATTTTGGTAATTTTTTCGTAAGGATACAAAATGTAATTTTTAAAAGTTTAAGGGGCTTAATTATAAATTTTGCATTTTAAGTCAGTTTTGACATGTTAGTTTCGATCCTTAGGGTAGAAAAATCATTTCATCATCATCTTATTGTCTTTTGGGGTTACTAGGACACTTTCATGTTGAAGGTATACCTCAGGGCATTTTGGTAATTTTTTCGTAAGGATGCTTTATGCCAAAGGTGAATTTTTAGGATTGGTTCAGCCTTCTTAGATCATTTTAAAGTCCATTAAGGTTACCGGGATACTTTCTAGCTGAAGGTATACCTATGGGCATTTTGGTAATTTTATTTTAAATCGAGTCCTAGATAGTAACCAGGATGCTTCTATGCCAAAGGTGCATATTTAGGATACATTTGTTATTTCATCATCATTTTAGTATCCTTGAGGGTTACTAGGATACTTTTACGTCAAAGGTATACCTTATGGGCTTTTTGGAAAATTTCTCACTCGGATGCTTTTAGGCCTAAGGTGAATATTTAGGATTGGTTTAGCTTTCTAAGATCATTTTGTGTCCGTTAGGGTACTAGGATACTTTTATGTCGAAGGTATACCCAAAGGTATTATGGTAATTTTCCTCGAGCCAAGTCTTAGATAAGCACCGAGATGCTTTTAGGCCAAAGGTGGATATTTATGATAGGTTTGCCCTTTTTCAATCATTTTCGAGTCCTTTAAGGGTTACCAGATACTTTCATGTAGAAGGTATACACTACGGGTACATTTATAATTTTGCATTAGAACCATATGCTATATGAGTACTAAGATATTTTCACGTTGGAAGTACACATTAAGAATAGGTTTGTCATATTTGGTCATTTCTAGGTCATAGAGTTTGTATTTTTAATAATAAAATTATTTTTATAAATAAGGCAATGTCTCCTAATTAAATTAACATGTAGGATTCCTACTAGAATATTTGAGAAATTTTATGGATTATTTTAATAGCGAGATATCCTTTTCAAATAGGAAGTCAAATTTTTTCAATTTTTGCAAAAATGAAACCTTTTGTATTCCATAGGTTTTCCTCAGGATGCGAAAAAGAATAATAAAAATCTTCATGTTCTCTTAGTTCTTCAAAACGGTGTGGAAGAAATTTTGATTTCCAAAAACATTAAAACGCAACTTTCTCAGACTAATAAATTTCTTTAATAAAATATTATGGGAATTATAATTAAATATCAAATGTTGAAATTGAATAAAAATCAAATTTATTTTAATACATGATTAAGATAGTACTGATTACCGGGCATCATGAGAAGGTTGATCCTTATTTGTGATTGTAACTGACTTCTAAACCTTTTTAGGCAATCTCTAATATGAGCACATACCTCATTTTATGGATTTCGAAATCCTCAAGATACAAACTCTAGAAGGTGTCCAATTTCACCTGGCCAAAATAAGATTGGTGGCGACGCCAAATAAATAGTCATTTCATAACCACTATTTAGAGTTAAGTCAAGTGAGCGATTCATCTTGACAACTTAATTACTAGTACAAAAAAATGAAGAATAATAATCATGAGATAGGCTTAAAAAAAATAATGTTATATAGATATACATAGAATTTAATTGATACATTTGCTATTTTAATTTGGCCTAGTCAAGATTCGTATCTAAGCCACATTGCTATAGCTTGGCAACTTCATTGGAGATAGTTAGAGTGTCAGGCCTAAAATTAATCACATGTTAAATAATTTTGGTTAATTTAGTTTCCGTTGCATTTAACTATAATTCCTAATATTTTCAAAACAAATTTTTATTACATTCTTGATTTATATAGAAATCTTGCCACATGTTATTCACATTTTTCACTAACCCTTTTGTTTTGTCTACAATGTTGTTTTTGTGGGGCATTTAGGATAGGGATTTTATTATTTTTGAAAGTGTCAAGTCATAAAGGGTAAGTTATTCCCCTGCATACACTGTGCACATGCATATGCATTATATTCTCTTCCAAATACATGAAAGGGGCATAGGTACCTAATATTTAAGGAGGGGTGAAGTCACTTTACCTTATAAGATGTTAGCCTCTGTCTAGGCCAGTGAAAAGCCTACGGGGTGTAAATTTTAGCACCTGCCTGAGGTGTTAGCCTCGTTATTGGCATGGAAGATACTGGCATTTGAATTGAACCCTTTTCGACATAAACCTGTGATGTGTAAGGATTAGGGTACCCTATTAGTTCTTTCCAGACTTAGGGAATAATTCAAGAACTTATTTAGGTGTCTAACCCAAACTTCATGCCATGTGCTATAAGAGACTCACCTCATTAGAGCCATACCCGATTGTAGCAATTAGCAAAGTAGGTACACATGAGGGAACACTTCTAACACTTTACTCTTATAATTTGATTTTTTTAATATTAATAAGTGTATGTTATGTTATTATGATATATTTTTTCTCATTAACTTATTATATTACAAAAGAGTTTTTGGCATCACATTTATATATATATATATATATCCCACACCTGTAAATTCATTCATGCGTATGCAAAGTTCACATTCTTATCTGTTCATGCATTCATAATTCCTGTAATGTACTAATTCATTTTATTTATTGTATTTCAAGGATCAAGACATCTATGATGATTTAGAGGTTAGGGTCCGCACGTCAGAGTTCATCTAACAAAAGTTCGATCATAAAGTCCATGGAACAAAAAATCTGCTCAATGGACTGATAAAAATGGTTTAAGGTTTATATGGGATAAAAAAGGGAAAGAAAGAAAAAAGATCACATTATTGGAAGTATTAGAATATAGAGGCAATGAAATGATTTCGAAGATAATTTTTAGGGCTACTTGCCAAATTTTGTAAATATAAAGGTTAAAAAAATGAATAAAAATGAATTATTAGGGTTTGCAAAAATCCCTTAGAAACACTAACACAGTTAGGAAAATTTAGTGCTTGCAAGATCAATTGTTTTTGTTACTTTGCTTTTGAATCTTGTAAATATGGCTATATATGCCCACAATCAATGGATAAGTTAGAGAATTTTGGTTCATAAAGCAATGTTGTTGAATAATTACTCGAATTCTTCAGATTTCTGCTTCTACAATAATCTTTATATCTGGCTCTTAGTTAATTCTCTGACATCCAATCTATTACATTAAATGATGCCCTTTTTATTCGATTAATTATTAATTCATTCATGCATTCGTTCATTCATTTACTTATTTATTTATGTAATTTTTCTATTCATTCATAATCATACTAGAATATCGATAAAGACTAATGCTGTCAAGAAACATACATATCCATTCAAACTGATTTAAGTTTTTTGCATTTTAAGGTGAAATAACAAATCACTAAATGGAAGATACCATACAACAAGAAAAAAATGCAAGCATAAATTTTAAGTTCAATGGGACTACTCAAAATAAGGAAACCATTTTACTAACATCAGAAGGTATTACCAATACTTTTGCCGAGAATCTGGGGAAGTGCAAGTTAAAAGGCAACCACTTTATGGTGTATAGTATATGGAAGCCAATCCCATAATACATAATCATGCTAACCAAGGGACACCTATTAGATTATGTAGGATGAAAAAGTAATTCTATCATAGCGGATAGGACCCTAAGAAGTCGTGAAAACAAGGAAATCCATTTAGACAATGTCCTTGACCCCACCCTTTCATTGTTCAGTGACCTCAACTAAATCAGATGATCTCTACCATTCCAACAAAACTTGGAAAATTCCCTACCTAAGGTGGTATAATTTGAGCACAAGGTTGTAACACTTTTTGTCTAAGGATTCCATTAACCAATGCATGTTGTTCAATGTTAAGATAATTCGAAGTATCAGCATGGTCAGTAGGAGATCACTGGCTATTGTAAATTCCAACTTGAATTATTTAGATGATTTTTTGCCATGCAATGAGCTTTTGGATTCATCTTTTCTGCTAAAGAATCTAGTAAAGAATTAAGTCTCATATAATGGTTGTGCTCATGACATGATTAACATGATAAGAAATAACCACTCATCTTGTGGAATTTCCAAGCTTGAAAACTTAGAATTCAATACAACTCCTGATGTTTCATTGGCTAATTTACAATTTAGTCCTAGGGATACTAATCTAGCAAAAATTTAAAATGGGTTGATACCTATCAAGGATGGTTGGTTTAAGGGTCATTAACCTTATGGTAGTAAGCTAATCAGGGGCAATTCCTATCTTGACTTAAAATTCTATACATTTTTTTTGGAAACTGTGAATCTTAAAATGAATTTTGGTTTGTAAATATTATGCATTTTGTAATGGACCATGAATTTTATTAATAATGGTTTCCAGTATTTAGGATAATGAGAACATTTTGGAAAATTTTTTCTTTAGGTAGATGATCACCATTAGTTTGAACTCTTTTAGAAAGGTCATATAACTCTACATATGTAATTATTCCAGACATTCAACAATAGACCTTTCACCACTTGAGACCCTCTACATCTAAACGTTGTTGTTTATAGATTCCTTGAAGGATTAACAAATAGGTTATGCTCTTAAAAGATTCAGATATCGATAGTTAGACATGTGTTAAAGCAATAATAGTAATTTTGAGATCTCCCTCAATTAGATAACATTTTGCTATGATTTTCTTGACACTCTTCCAAATCCTTGATTCAAGAAGAATGAGAGCAAACATGAGCCAAAATCTCCTTTTCCTTCAAACAAAACCTTTACAAACCAATGCTTGATATACAAAATATGAAATCCAAGATGCTTTCCATGCCAATCCGATTTTTTTTTCCTAAAGGCTTAACCAAAATCAAAATTTGTTGGTAGTTAAGAAGCTGATATTGAGGGGCATGCCTTAAGCATTTAAGAATTGAGTGCAACATCATGTTGTTGAGATATTCAAAATAATTTCGAAAAAAAGGTTACCATTTTCCTAGCGATATGCTTGTCAGTTCAAATGGCTTTGTTTGAAATGAAAAATGGCCTTCTTTCTCTATTAGTTCTTAAATATAGAAAATTATTTACGTAGTAGTCCCCTTTGAGCTTGATAATTTATTTTCTTTTTTTTGAACCTTAATCAAGGATCACCCTCCATACTGTGGGGCAAGTAAAGCAAAGCTTCAAGATCAGAAGGGGCAAATTCCACTTTAAAGTTACAAGAAGAACAAGTTAGATGTCATAAAGTAAATTTTAAGGATAGAAGAAAGTTTCAAATTTCAAGTTCAAATATTCAATGTGAAGAATGAAGAAAATGTTAGGTTCTTACAAAATGAAGAATAAAAAAGTTTTGAAAAAAGAGAAAGAATAAAAAAAGAAGTAATGAAGACTCAAGAAAGTAAAAGTAGATAAAGAAATGAAAACTTATTATTCTCTAAAAACATGCCAGAATCTATTCCTTCTGAACAAAAGATGATCTTTGATTCAATCACCCTTAAACACTTTATTTAGGCCTATTTATCCTTTTCTTCCTAAACCAAAAACCATGGCCTACATTACATACCTAACAAAGTCTATTTCGATTAGACATGGCTATTTGAGTTGTTAGGCCATTCCTAAGAAACTCTTCAAAAATTCATCTTTTTGAATAATATTTGAGTCATCAATAATATGATAGGGCAAGCTTGAAGCCTTGGAATTACTCCTAAATCAACAAAGATAGCCACCAATAACAGAGAACGTTTCATGCTAATTCAAAAATTAAAGTTGGGTCAAATGCCCAAACACTAATTCCTTTCAAAATGAACTTTCAAAACTTTTATACCCAAACTTATAAATTGATTCTTACCAAAAGCTTTTCACATCAATCCTTTGAGACTTTGTATTTACTAGAATTAGTTTAACACCTATCGCACTATTGTGTTTAAAGATTAAATGGATATTATAACTTGATTGTTTGTCTTTCAAGGAATTTCCATGAAATGAACATTCATCTGAATTTAGTCTCAGTCAACCTAGACCTTTTTTTCTCAGTTTCTTCAAGACAAATTTTTGCTAGTGCCACCCTATTTGTCCTTTTATCATTTCTTCATCTCATTCAAAGAGGTCCCAGATAGTGATCATCAATCATAAGAAAGTTTTAACATCATGATGAAGATAGCATATTCATTCTCCTTGATATTAGCCAATCCATGGTCAAAACAGTTTTGGAATTTTTATAGATTTTGATAAAGTAAACTTTTGCCCTATGTTAATAAGAAAGTGACCTCATTCTATAATATTTTTCATGATTTCAATAGAAGTTTGTAAACATGCCACAAGTAGATATTTATCTAATCAATAAGGTTATTTTATTGAGTTGATAAACATTAATATGATATTTAGTGACTTTTTAGGAAAAATTGAATAATTTTTAGATCCTTGAAATAAAGATTAGAAGAAGGATTTCATGGGATAAGCATATGATAACCCGTTAATGATTTAAACATTCAACTCTAAGCATGGGAAGAAGCCTTCAACTTCAAGTTTAGCCATAGGCTCCTTTTGCCAAAAGAGAGAAATATCCACAACATCTTCTGAAGATACCTTTAAATTGAGGTTAATGCTGACTCTCTTACCTAAAAAGAAATACAAATTTTACAACATTTTCTGAAAATGCCTTCAATTCCAAGTAAAAGCATGTTTTTTTAAAAAAAGATATCTTTGAAAATAGATTCAAAAATGCATTTGATTATATGCATTATGCATGCATTTGCATTTAATAATTTGCAGGAAAGGTAAATGTGATGCTGAAAGAAAGCGACAATCATGCTTATGTCCTCAAAATCAAAAGTTAAGTCCCTCATCTTATCTGATGTGGGATTAATGCACCCTGCCTATTTCTTTAAAGCACTTGGTGTGACATTCTCCCCCACCTAATCTCGTGACGCCCCATCACGGGTTTCTACACCATTTCTACCTACCTTACCCTTAGGGTGTTTATCATAGGGTCACGGTTGGTCCACCCTACCTACCCTACCCGTTAGGGCACTCGACGTGAAATCGAATGGTCAAAGGTTAGTTCTGATACCGCTTGTCACAGGGCCATTACCCTCTTCCCAAAAGGCATGTCTGATAGGATGTGCAGCGCACTCGCTTTTATGCCCAAAGACCTTTCCTTTCTTATTTTTTAAATCAACCAAACATCAAATGTTATCCCAAACCCCTTTCATTTTTTGACCTTTCAGTTTTATCTTAATCAACCCTTTTCATTTATTGACTTATTAGTTTTGTCTCGTCAACCCCCTTTATTTGTTGACTTATTAGTTTTATCCCAGGCAACCCCTTTTATTTTTTGACTTATCGCTTTCATCCCAATCATCCTTTTTCATTTATTGACTTGTTGGTTTTGTCCTAATCAACTCCTTTCATTTGTTGACTTGTTAGCTTTTTTCTGACCCCTTTCATCTATTGATTTGTCGATTTCATCCCAATTAAACCTTTTATCTTTGTTGGCTTGTTGGTTTTGTCTCGATCAATCTTTTTATCCCTGTTCACTTCTCAGCTTTATCCTAGTCAACCTTTTTCTCCCTGTTGACTTATCAATTTTGTCTTACTCAACCTTTTTATCCTTGTTAACTTGTTGGCTTTGTCTCAGTCAACCTTTTCTCCCTGTTCACTTATCGGCTTTGTCCCAATCAACCCTTTTTCTCCCTATTGACTTGTCGACTTTGTCTCGGTCAATTTTTTATCCCTATGGACTTATTGACTTTGTCCTAGTTAACCTCGTTTATCCCTATTGCGTATTGACTTGTTAGCTTTGTCCCAGTCAACCCTTTTATCCCTGTTAACTTGTCAATTTTCTCTTGGTTAACCTCTTATCCTTGTTGACTTATCGGTTTTATTCCGTTAACCCCTTGTAACTTAGGTTTTGCCCTACTCATCATTTTAATTCAAGGTTTTTCTTTTAGGCTGATTAGCTTTTATGTTCATTATTAGTTTTGATTATTTTTCACACATCTTAACGACCTGAATGAAATCATATGTATTTGGTTTTTGCCCATTCTTTATTCTCAACAACAGTAAAAAAGGGGTAGCTATAGACACCTAATTTCGTCTGGATCCTTTTTTTCTTTTTTGATAATCTTAAATATTCAAGACTAAGAACTAAATGACAACCCTCATTGGGAATGATCTTTTTCAGATGAATTAGACATTCTCAAAACCTTTTTATTCATAGTTAAATGGCCACAAATTCATATGATAAAAAATAAATCACACTTTGATCGCTAATTTTGGATATACTAGATGAATATTTTAGAGAAAAATCAATTTTTATGTCTTCTTGTCAAAATTTTGAATATCTGTTTATGCGAACAATATTATAGTCAAATTTCCTATTTTTAGGAATTTTTAGAGAATTTTTCATTAAACTTAGGAAGTTGACCAATGTATAATTGTATCGACACTTATATAGTATTTATGCCAATATGTACTTTGAAAAATCGAAAATATTCAAGGAAAAATTCATATTGGCATTTTGTATCACAGGGAGTCAGGTTGTCCATTTTTGTGACATTTTCAGTCTTTCACAATATTGCGAGTTTTATACTTGCAAAATTTTCCTAGTAAAATTATTTCAGATTCTGGATTTTCATCTTTACCATTTTGTAAATTAATATATGGGATGATATATCTTATTTAATTCATTTTATATAAGTTTTAATGTATTCTTTAAAATTTTATCGGTTGTAAAATACAAGCTTTCCTTTATCTGTAAAATTTTATGGTAGAATTTTCTCGAGTTTTTAACTTCAAAATTCTTTAAAAATTTGCATTTAATTACTATTAAATCAGTTTTTTCAAAATTAATTTTATTTTTATAAGTTTTACATTTTCTTCTTGTTTTGGGAATACAGTGTTTTCTAATCTGTAAAATTTTTTGAAGAGATTTTTCTTAGTTTATAATTTTTAAAATTCTTCAAATATTACTATTTAATTCATATTAAATCAGTTTAGGAAAATTCCTTTTATTTTTATTAGTTTTACATTTTTTTTCGAAATTCTTCTGTTATTTAAATATGAAGTTTTCTATTCTGTAAGTTTTTGAGAGATTTTTCTTAGTTTATAATTTTTAAATTTATTTAAATATTATTGTTTAATCCATATTAAATCAGTTTTGAAAATTTTAATTTATTTTATGAGTTTTAGAATTTTTTTTATTACTAAGATACGAGTTTTATACTCCATAAATTTTTTGGTCAGATTTTTTGAGTTTCTAATTTTTAAATTCCTTTAAATATTATGATTTAATCCATATTAAAATAGTTTTGAAATATTCTATTTATTTTATGAGTTTTGGAATTTTTTGTTACCGAGACACAAAGTTTTCTACTCGTAAATTTTTTTGATAAGATTTTTTTGAGTTTATAATTTTCAAAATTTTTCAAATATTATTGTTTAAATAATTTTAAGTCAGTTTTGAAAATTTTAATTTATTTTATTATAAAATTTTACGAGTTTGCTACTTTTAATTTTCTTCCTATAAATTAAAAAATTGTTTTATTATTAGATTAAATTAAATTAATCATATGAAATTTTGTTTCAAATTCATAATTTTTAATTTTTATAATTTAATCATTCTAATTAATTTTTACGGTATAGCTTTATAGATTATCTAAATATCTTCTAAAATTATCTAGATGTTGGTGATGTCATGCATGATATAATCCACTAAATGACAAAAGCAATTAATTTAAATCAAATCAAAATTAATTAGAATAAATCAAATTAATGTTAAACAAAAAATAAAAATAGAAAGTTTCCGAGAAAAATCTAGGAAGGCTATGACCAAAGGGATACCACCGACATTTTTCTTTCCATCCCTCACCTTGGAAAACCATGGAGAATTTTCTCAAATAACAAATGGCTTCCATAGCCAAATTTAGCCATTTTTATTGGAAATTTTCAAGAAATTTAAGGTAATTTCATCCATGAATTTTGTAATTTTTGTTTATGTCAATCATTTTTCTTCTTTGTTGTGAGTCAAAAACATGTTAAGCTCATGGACTTTCATCCATGTTGAAAGGCTAACATGTTGACAATGATCAATTTTCTATTTATTTGTTGTTATATTTAATTTTTCTTAGTTAAAGCTTGATTTTTTTATGAAATATTGTTGTTGTTGATGAGATACTAATTTTGTTGTATATGTATATGTATGTTCATGTTTATATTGTTGTTCTTAATTTTTTCAAGTTAATATGTTAATTTACATATGTATATATTCATTTTTTATGATTTTATTTTGTACTTAAACTTGATGATATTTATGCATGCTTATTTTCATGATTTTGTGTTATAAAATATTGATGCATGTTTATTCCTTACCTTGGCCAAATCTGATTGGAATTTTTTATGATGATTTTGCATATATTTTTTTGTTATAATTTTATGTTTTCTTTATTTTGAGGCCATTTTGCAATATTAGTAAACATGGGGACTAAATTGTAAAATACTAAATTTTTTAAGTACCATTTTTGGGTTGCCCAAGAGTTTCATGGCTGTTTGGAAAATTGATTTTGTGTGTTTTTGAACATGTTTTAGGTGTTTTAACATTTTGGGGGTCATTTTACAATTTTAAAAAGTTTAGGGACTAAATTGTAAAATATGTAAAAGTGTGTTTTATGGCCAAAGGTGCTTGGCTGAACCCTCATGTATATTTTTGCCATGATTTTTGTGTTAATTTTCACTTGATTTACTGATTTTTAGTGAGATTTTATAGTTTTTTTTTGTAAGGACTTAAACGTAAATATTAGAAACGTTTATGGACTATTTTGCAAAATGTTGAAAAATTTTGTTTCAAGGCCGTGATGTTTGGCCAAATCTTCATGAAGATATTTACTGTGTTTTACATGTTTATTTTCACATGTGTGATGATTTTTTTTAGTGTTTTTATGTAGGGAACTAAATGCAAAATTAGAAAATTTAGGGACTATAAAACAAATTTTAGCATTTATGGGTAACATGGTTATTATTATCACACTTAAATATTTTTATTATTCCTATGGTTTTTCATAGGGATATAGATATTTTCAAAACCTTTCGTATTCTCTCGATTTCCCAGAGGCTACCAAATGTAATTTTTAAAAGTTTAAGAGCTTAATGGCAAATTTTGCATTTTAAATAGTTTCGACATGTTAGTTTCGACCTTTAAGGTAGAAAAATCATTTCATCATCATTTTAATGTCCTTTAAGGTTACTGGGTTTTTAGGATTGGTTCAGCCTTTCTAGATCATTTTAAGGTCCATTAGGGTTTTTGGGATACTTTTAAATCGTAGATATACCCTAGGGGCATTTTAGTAATTTTATTTTGAATCCAGTCTTAGATAGTGATCGAGATGCTTCCATGCCAAAGGTGGATATTTAGGATAGGTTCTTTATTTTATCATCATTTTAGTGTCTTTTAGGGTTACTGAGATACTTTAATATCGAAGGTATACCCTAAGGGCAATTTGGTAATGTTCCTCACAGGATGCTTTTACGTCGAAGGTGAATATTTAGGGTTGGTTTAGCCTTCTAAGATCATTTTAGTGTCCGTTAGGGTGTCAGGATACTTTCATATCGAAGGTATACCCTAAGGGTATTATGGTAATTTTTCTCGAGTCGAGTCTTAGATAAGCACTAGGATGCTTTTAGCTTAAAGGCACATATTTAGGATAAGCTACCCTTTTTCAATAATTTTAGAGTCTTTTAAGGGTTACTAGGATACTTTCATATAGAAGGTATAACCTAGGAGTATTTTCGTAATTTTGCATTATAACCATATCCTATATGAGTACTAGGATACTTTCACATCGAAAGTACACATTAAGAATAGGTTTATCATATTAGGTCATTTCTAGGTCATAGAGTCAGTATTTTTAGTAATAAAATTATTTTTATAAATAAGGCAATGTCTTCTAATTAAATTAATACATAGGATTCCTACCAGAATATGCGAAGAATTTTATGGATTATTTTAATAGCGAGATATCTTTTTCAAATAGAAAGTTAAGATTTTTCAATTTTTGCAAAAATAAAACCTTTCGTCCTCCATAAGTTTTCCTAGGGGTATGAAAAAGAATAATAAAAATCTTCATGTTCTCTTGGTTCTTTGAGAGGGTACGGAAGAAATTTTGATTTCCAAAAGCATTAAAACTCGAATTTCTAGGAATAATAAATTTTTTTAATAAAATATTATGAGAATTATAATTAAATATCAACTGTTGAAATTGAATAAAAATCAAATTTGTTTTAACATATGATTAATATGGTATCGATGGTCGGGCGTCACGAGAAGGTCAATCCTTACTTGTGATTGTAACTGACTCCCGGACCCTTTTAGACAATCTCTGGTATAAGCGTAGACCTCAGACTTTATTTTTATGGATTTCGAAATCCTCAAGATACAAACTCTGGTAGGTGTCTAATCTCACCTGGCCAAAATAAGATTGGTGGTGACTCCAAATAAATGATTATTTCCTAATGACTATTTAGAGTTAAGTCAAGTGAGCGATTCATCTTGACAACTCAGTTCCCAGTACAAAAACAATAAAGAATAATAATTATGATATAGGCCCAAAAAAATAACATTATATAGATATACATAGAAATAAAGGGATACATTCATCATTTTAGGTTAGCCTGGTCAGGATTCATATTCGAGCCATATTGCAACAATGCCAATATGAATTCTTCCTTGAATATTTCTAATTTTTTCGGGATGCATACAAGTATCGATAAAAATAACAATCAACTTTCCAAATTTTACAAAAAATTCTTGAAAAATTACTAGAAGTTGAAAATTTGACCATGATAATGTCCGCTAAAATAAATTTTCAAATTTCACAAATATAAAGTTAAAAGCTAATTTTTTACCTTAATATTCATCTTTTTATCCAAGATCAATCCTCAAAATGGCACTTTTCTGTTAATGCACTTGCAGCCTATTAAGCAGGGCTAAAAATATTTTAAAAATGTTCAGTCCACCTGGAGAAAACCTACCTCCATTGGGTGGCCACTAGATTCTTGGTCTTAGATATTTTTGGATTGTCAGGGAAGAGGCCCAAACAAAAATTAGGTTATCAACAACTACCCTTCTTTAGCCATTGCTAAGAATCAGGAACAAGACAAAGACTAAAATAGACATGATTTTGTTCTTGCTATATAAGCCTTTTTACAAAAACAGTTTTTTAACATATATAAACTCCAATTGCATTATAGAAAACCAAGGAAAACTCTGTCGATCCTTTTACTTAATTGATCGAAGTTGCCTTAAGACAAAATCACATGAAGAATATATCTTCTTAAAACCTTTTTCACTTATGTTACATAGGATGACATTAAGAGGTCAACCTTCTTTACCTACCCTACATGAGATCGCATGAAAAGACTATTTTCTTAAAGCTTTCTCCAACTACCTAACACAAGATCAAATAAAGAGGCCAACCTTTCTTACCTACCTTACACAAGATTGCATGAAGAGGCCATTTACTCAAAGGTTACTTCATTTACCTAACATAAGATTATGTGAATAGGTTAGCCTTTTTCACTTATCTTACATGGGATCGCATGACAAGACCATTTTCTTAAAGCCTTCTTCACCTACCTAACACAAGATCACATGAAAATGCTATTTTCTTAAAGGCTTCTTCACTTACCTAACAAAAAGTGAATAAAGAGGCCAATTTTTCTCACTTACCTAACACAGGATCACATAAAGAAGCCATTTACTCAAAGCCTTCTTCACCTGCCTTACACAAGATTGTGTGAATAAGTTAGCCTTTTTCACCTACCCTACACAAGATCGCATGAAAAAACCATTTTCTTAAAGCCTTTATCACCTACCTAACATAAGATCGCATGAAGAGGTCAGCTTTTTTTCACCTACCTTGCACCAGATCGCATGAAAAGGCCATTTTCTAGAAAGCTTCTTCACATATCTAACATAGGATTGAATGAAGAGGCCACTCTTTCTAACTTATGTAGCACAAGATCGTATGAAGATTCCATTTACTAAAAGCCTTTTTCACCTACCTTATATAGAATTATGTGAAGAGGTTAGCCTTTTTCAACTACCCTACATGGGATCACATGAAAAAACCATTTTCTTAAAGCCCTCTTCACCTACCTAACATAAGTCGAATAAAGAGGCCAGCCTTTCTCGCTAACCTCACATAGGATTGCATGAAGAGTTTGTTCACTCAAATCTTTCTTCACTTACTTACATAAGATCATTTGAAAAGGTTAGCCTTTTTCACCTACCCTACACAGGATCGCATGAAAAGACCATTTTCTTTTCTTCACCAACTTAACATAGGATTGCATGATGAGGTTAGCCTTTTTCACTTACCCTACATGGGATCACATGAAAAAAGCTGTATTACTTAGAGCCTTCTTCACTTATCGAACATAGGATCATGTGAAGAGGTCAACCTTTTTCACCAACCCTAAATAGGATCACATAAAAAGGCCATTTTCTTAAAGCTTTCTTCACCTATCTTACACAGGATTGGATGAAAAGAATATCTTTTTCATATATCATAAGGATTCCTATATGTCGAGGCCTCATCAATCTGAGCCCCATTGTCAATTTCTTCTTTTTGATTACTTGTTATTAAAAGTTAAAAATGTTAAAGGGGAAATTCATGTTTATTCCATAAAATCCTTTTTTAGACTTGGCTTTAGAAATCTAAACATTGATTGATTTTCCTGAGAAGTCATAAATATCAAATTAGTGTTTCTGAATCCAATGATGCAACTTTATGTAGTTGAATAATTATCTACTCAAGGCATATTGACAAACTTCCATTGAAATCTTGAAAAGCATCACTATTCATCTAAATTCTAAGATTTATCGACTGAGATCATTTTCTCATTCTAACTTAGAGAAAAAATCTGCTTGATCAAAAATATGGAAATTACATAATGATTTCAACCATGAGTTTTTCAATATCAAGGATAATGGACATGTCATTTTCATTTTTTGATGTTAAAATTTTCTTATGATTGATGATCATATTCGGGACACCTTTGAATTCGATAAGAAACTAAATTTAGAGGCATAAATGGGGTGGCACTAATAAATTTGATTTGGAAAAATTGATATAACAAGGTCGAGGGTTATCAAAGCCAAATTCAAATGGATATTCCTTTTATAGGAATTCCTTGAAAGGCAAATAATCAAGTTATAACATTTTTTTAATCTTCAAATTAAATAGCTTAATAGGTTTTAAACTAATGCTAGTAAACACCAAGTCTCGAGGGTTAATTTGAAAGGCCTTTAGTAAGAATCAATTTTCAAGATTGGGCATAAAAGTTCTAGAAGGTTATCTTGAATCAAATCAATGTTTGAGCATTTAATTTAACCTTTTGTTAATGTAATGAAATTTTTAGAGGTTTGGGATTAGTTTTGGATTAACATGGAAGAGTTTTTTTTCTTTGGTAGATATCTTTATCAGTTTAAAAGCAATTTGAAAGCCTTCAAGTTTGTTTGAGACTTTTCACTCTAAAATTTCATTTTTAATTGATTGCCCCATCATATTCTTGAGAACTAAAAAATCATCCAAAAAGATGAATTTGAAAAGAGATTTATAGGACTAGTCCAACAGATCAAATAGTTATGTTTGATCAAAATAGACTTTGATAAGTACATAAAGCAGGCTATGGTTTTTGGTTTAGAAATAAAAGGATAGATAGGCCCAAATCAAGTGTTTTAGGGTAATTAAATTAAGGATCATTTCCTTTTAGAAAGGATTCAACGTAGCATGCCTTTCAAGATGAACAAATCTTTATTTTTCTTTATCTTTTTATGTTGTTTCATTTTTTTACATTTTTTATTTCTTTTTTCATCGTGTTTTTCTTCATTCTTCATTCTGAAATAATTTTGAAACTTTGAATATTTGAACTTGAAATTTAACCTTTCTTTATTCTTTAAAATTTACATTGTGACAACTAACTTGTTTTTCTTTTAACCTTAGAATAGAATTTGGCCCTTATGATCTTAAAGCTTTATTTCACTTGCCTCGTAGTGTGGAGGGTAATCCTTATGAGGGTTTAAGGAATGAATAAATCATAAGGCTTAAAGGGGATTGCACAGGGAATAATTTTTTATATTTGCAAAAGAATAAAGAAAGAAGGCAATCTTTCATTTCGAACAAAACCATTTGAATTGCCAAGCATTTCGCTAGGAAAACAAGTTGTTTTCTATCTAAAATCAATTTGAGTACCTCAATAACATGATGTTGCACTAAATTTTTAAAGGCTTAAAGTATGCCTCTCAACATTTTCAGCTTTATAGCTACCAATGGATTATGGTTGTGGTTAGGTCTTTAAGAGAAAAATTGAATTGATATGGGAAGACTTAAAATCTCATACCTTATGTATCAAGATTTGGATTGCAAAGGTTTTATTTGAAGGAAAAAGAAACTTTTGGCTTATGTTTAGCCTCATTATTCTTAAATCAAAGATTTGGAAGAGTGTTATGAAAATTATGGCAAAAGTTTATCTAAATAAGGGAGATTTCATATCTCAAACTATTGGTACCTAAATCTTTCTGGAGCATAACCTATTTTTTGACTTTTAAGGAATCCAGAAAAGAATATTTAGGTGTAAAAGATCTACGATTGTGAAAGGTCCTTAATTGAATGTCTAAGATAACATATAAATGGAAATGAAAAATTTTTCTAAGAGAGTTCAATCTAATGGTAATAATCTACTAAAGAAAAACTTTTCAAATGTTCTCATTATCCGAGATACTGAAAATCATTATTAACAAAATTTATGGTCCATGATAATATGCACAATATTCATAAATCAAAATTTATTTCAAAATTCATAGTGTCTAAAAGGAAATATACAAAATTTTAAAGTTAAGATGGAATCTACCCTTGATTGGCATACTACCATAAGGTGGATGGTGTTTAGACCAATCGCCTTTGATAGGTATCCACCAACTCATCAAATTTTGTTGGATTAGCATCTATGAGGGCCTATGCTTTACTTTTTCTTTCAGGGAATCTTTTATAGGGTTTTACCCTTCCTTTTCATAAAGGCTGTGTTTTGACATAATGATAAGCAATAGATTACACTGAATGCTATTGCAAAAGACTGGTTCCATGAAAGCAATATATAAATCTTTCTGGATAAGATGACCTTGAAATATTCAACAATCGAGGTAGTTTTCATTTCCATGTCATATCTAATCATATGTACAATCTGGTGGCAATGGGATGAATAACAAATTCAAGAACATCACATAGCCTTAAAAAAAAGCTAATAAAGAACAAACTATATATGCCCCTTAAAGTAAAACAATTGCAATAAGACAATAAAAGAGTTCAAAACTTGGATTTTGTCATTAAGGGACTTTTGCAAGATTCTAATTATTCATAATTGGTCTAACCACAAAAAAATGCTTTCTTAAAAGCTGAATTATAAATCCTCTAGTGGGAGATCAGGAGATGTATCAAATTGTAAGTTCTCAAGCTCAAAAATTTGACAAAATGCATAGTTATTTCCTATCCTCTTAATTATGCCATGAGCTCAGCCATTATATGAGACTTGCTTCTTTATAAAATTGTTTACTAAGGAGGATGAATCTAAAAGCCCATCTCATAGTAAGGAATCATCTAAGCAATTCAAGTTAGAATTTGCAATAGCTTGTGATTCCCTAATCAACCATGTTAGACACTCTAATTTATCCTCACATTGAACAACATGCATTGGTTGATGAAATCCTTTGACAAAAAATGTTATATCCTGGTGCTCAGATTATACCACTCTAGGTAGGGAAGTTTTTAAGCTTTATTGGAATAGCAAAAATCATCTGATTCTAAATTAGCAAAGAAATAAGCTCAGTGTAGAAAATTAATAAGGTATGTTATACCTTTATCTTCTTCCTTTTTTCTTAGAGAATTATCTAAATAGCTTTTTAGGCCCCTTTTCTTTTGTAGAACTCTAGGTTGAAAAAGTTCACATAAAGGGTTACATGATAGGAAGATGATCTTACTGAGACCGTTGGGTGATAAAAGATTAAGGTTAATGACACAATGTGAATAGATTTCTTGGTTTTCTTGAATTTTATGGTCTTGGCTTCCATTGACTCTTACTCGATGGCATTTATTAATAAGATCACTTTCATGTCCCACATATGCCACTTATTACCCTTTGGTGAGCTTTAGAGTCAGCATAAATATGAATTATGGGATCGGTTCCCATATATTAAGTACCTTAAGGAGGTTGCTTTTCACTTGTATTTCCCTGAATTCCCTGGCATAAGTATTAATATGATACAAGACTATTTCTTTGGTTAAGGCTTTGCTCTTGTTTAGTCCTTTCTTTCTTGTCAAAGTCAAAAAACCACTAATTCTTTTTGTGCAATGATTTATACATCTGCCCCTTGTAAGGGGCATTAATATTAATAAGATCACTTTCATGCTCCACATATGCCACTTGTTACCCCTTCCTGAGCTTTAGAGTCAGCATAAATATGTATTATGGGATCGGTTCCCATATATTTAGTACCTTGAGGAGGTTACTTTTAGCTTATATTTCCCTAAATTCCCTAGTAGAAGTATTGATATGGTATGAGACTATTTCTTTAGTCAAGGCTTTGCTCTTGTATAGTCCTTTGTTTCTTGTCTAAGTCAAAGAACCATTAGTTCTTTTGTTCAATGATTCATGTATCCGCCCCTTGTGAAAGGCATCAATATTAATATGGATGGCTAGTGTTTACTGACTGCATATTTTAAAGACCTACTGATTGTGTTTCTTAAATGTTAATAGATTGTTTTTCAGCTTATGCTCACCCGATTCCTGGTAAGAGTATGATAACTCTATAAAATAAAGTTATTTAGTCTCATTATTCATATTAAATTAGTTAAGTCTTAGAGATTTTTATTTAAATTTTATTTATAGTAGTGTTGTTTTATTTAAATTTTATTTATTTTTAATAGTTTTTAATTTAACATTATTTACTTTCCTTATATTTTAATTGTTTAATTATTTAAATATTTTCCATATTTTTATAGGTCAAATCCCAAAAGAGTTTTCAAAAGTACAACTTAATCAAGAAGTAATGTAGACTCAATCAAGAAAAGTGATTAAGTTTGGCAATTTCCAAAAATAATATTTTCAAGCTACTTGGAGACCAAGTTTGTACCTTCAACATTTTACCTATAAATAGTAACTTAGGATTAGACTTAGAGACATCACTGAGATAATCCTAGATATTTGATAGTTTTATTTTTTCTCTAGTTCTTGGAAGAGGAGAGAAACCACCATAATATTCAAGAAGCTAGAGAGATTTTGGAGAAGCTTGAAGATCAAAGGTCTGGCCAATCTTAGTTCTCTTTCTCTTTATTCTTTTTATCTTTCTTGTATTATTTATGATGGTGAAACTCCTTGGTTTTATGTTTTATATATTTATTATGAACTAGATTTATTTTTCTAGGGTTGCAATAGAACTCAATATGAAATTTGAATTATTTTATGTTATTTTCTTAATTTAATAATATTTGAGTTGTTTGTTCAATCTTATTCTTAATGCTTCTATTTGCTTGATTACCAACTAGATTGATTTGGTAACCTTAATGAACTTGGAAAAGGAAATTTGGTGTTTAGACTTAGATTGAATGAAATGTTTCATATTCATTTATTAGGATGAATTGATCTTCATGTTAGATAAAAATATACGAGCATGCCATATGTAACCAAATTAGAGTCTAGGCTTAATGAGTTTCTTTTAATTTAATTTGCATAGGAATATAGTAAATTGATTAAGAGAAATATTTTTATAAGACCATCGAAAGATACTTATAAATAAATTAGAACTCTAGGTTAACAACTCATTATCATTAGTCAAGAGAGTAGGGTTTTATTCAAATGAAGTGTTAAGGGAAGTTGTAATCCTAGGCTTTTATTATTTATTATTTGCTTTATTATTATTATTATTAGTTTTAATTTATAATTTTTAATCGCTTGTTTGAATAAGATTACGTTGTTTTAATTTTAGTACTTAATAAATAGTAGTTACAAAATGACCATTTATTTTAGAGTCACCATCAATCTATTTTAGCTAGGTAGAATTGGTCACCTATCGGAGTTCATATCTTGAGGGTTTCAAAACCCTAAAAAAACTTTGAAATCTTTGACAATACCAAAGATTGTATGAAAGAGTTCAAAAGTTGGTTACAATCATGAGTAAAGATTGACGCTCTTGTGATGCCCGAAAATTGGTACCTATTAATCATGTTTTAATATAAATTTGATTTTTATTCAGTTTCAACATTCAATAATTTAATTATAATTCTAATTGATAAAAAATTTCATAAATACATTTATTATTCCATATGAGAAAATTGGGTTTTTAATGTTTTTAAAAAATTAAAACATCTTTCGCATCCTTTCGAAGAACTAGAAGAACACGAAGATTTGTTATCATTCGCTCTCGTACCCCGCTAAAGAGCTGGAGGAATACAAAAGGTTCTATTTTTAAGAAATTTGAAAAAAATCTTGATTTTCATTTTGAAAATGATATCTCTTTATTAGAATAATCTATAAAACTTCTCTCATATACTAGGAGAAATTCCACATACTATTTTAACATTGGAGACATTGCCTTAATTTAAAATTTCCAATTTTATAATAAATGATAAAATTTGTCTTAAGACTCAGTTTCAATTACACGTGCAAAACTAGATCCTAAAGACTCGAACATAGTTGATGAGACCAAATATCCTTTAGAGTAGTTTTGACATGGAAGTATCCAAGTATCTCTAAAAGACTCGATTTTAAGCAAAATTACCAAAATACTGTTAGGGTATACCTTCAACATGAAAGTATCTTGGTACCCCTAAAGGACTTGATGATGTCATAAATGAATGAAATTATTCCTACTGTACATCTTTAATATAAAAGTATCTCAGTGATCATGTAAGACTTGGTTCTAATATAAATTACTAAAATATCCCTAAGGTCTACCTTCGATGTACCAATATCCCAGTAACCTTAAAGGACTTGATGATATTATAAACAAATGAACCTATTCTTACTATTAACTTTTGACATGTAAGTATCCCGGTGATCACATAGGATTCAATTTTTAAAAAAATTACTAAAATGCCCTTAAAGTGTACCTTTGACGTATAAGTATCTCGGTAACCTAAAAGACTTAAAAACCAACATGGGTAACTTAGACATCAAGACTAACCAAAAATGCAAAAAATTGCTAACAATTCCCTAGACTTTTTAAAGTTGCATTGGCCACCAAAAAACTAGAGGAATACAAAAAAATTTAATATTTTTTACATCCCTCTGGAGGACCAGAGGAATGCTAGAAATTTCTTAAAATATCAAAAATATCACATTAACCCTAAAATAGTAGGGTTTTTCTAAATGATCCCTAAAATTTTCTAACTTTACAATTTAGTCCTTCCATGAAAGAAACATCACAAAACAACATAAAATAGAACAAAATCAACATGGCGAATGCATAAAAAATCACATGAAAAGTTCAGCCAAACACCCTTGCTCTTGGAATAAAATTTACAACTTTTGCAATTTAGTCTCTATATGATTTAAAATACAAAATCAAACATCAAATACATCAAAGTCAACTTGGAAAGCATGCTAAAAGTCACAAGGTACATTCGGCCAAGTACGGCCAAGTACCTTTGGCCTTGGAATAAAAATTTTGCAATTTTACAAATAAGTCCCTAAATTTTCTAAAATTACAAAATGACGTTAAAATGATGAAAAACACATGAAACATATTTATACATATTAGAATAAGCATGGAAACACTTCTAAAGGTTTTTGCATGATTCAACCAATCTTGAATGGCCATAGAAAAAATTTTACAATTTTTATAATTTTGTCCCTAAGATTTTCATAGTTACAAAATAGCCTAAAAAGTAAAAAACATTGCATACATACATGTAAGTTCTATCAAGCATGGAAATACCCTTCCAAGCTTTTCAAAATTTTAGGAATATTATTTTTAGGCCCCTATAAATTTCAAATATTACAAAATAGTCCAAAACATCATTAAATCAAGGATGAAAATTATCCAAGGACCATAGGAGTTTCAGCCAGCATGTATTTCACTAAGAAATAATTTGCTCGTCACATATTTTCATGAATATTAATATACATACATGTTATACCTTTTACCAAGCATAAATATGCATAAAAAAGTAAATAATGAATAAATCAACATAAAGATATTAAGAAAAATAACATAAAAATAACAATATTTCTACTAACAAACACAAATTATCATGATAAAAATCAATGTATTGTTAATAAAAATTAAATAAAACAACAAAATCAAGAAACTTTCTTCATAGCCATCATACCTGGCCTTTCAACATGGATTAAGGTCCATGAGCTAGAGTAAGATTTTGGCTCACTATAAGGAAGAAAAACAAATGAAAGTAACAAAAACTAAAAAAGTTTTAGGTATTTTTACATTAAAAAGCTTAAAAATTTAAGAAAATTATGTGTTTTTAGTTTTTTTTTCTTGGTATAGGAATGACAAAGGCTTATCATGAGAACTTTCTCCTCTTATTTATAAAAGGGAAAATCGACCAAGGGTGGTAAAAAAAACCCCTTGGCCAAATGCTTTTAAAATTTTCTACCATTTTCCTTTTTTTTCATTTGTATTCATTTAGTTATCTTTTCTTAGATTTTTTTTCATTTTGATAAAGTGTAGTTAATTATTTTTGTCATTTTGCATGATGATTGACATCATAATCTAGAGACATAAGAGAAAAAATTTAATTTGAATAAAAACAAATTACAGGGACTAACTTGCAACAAATCAAAAAATTATATATTCAAAGAATAAAATTTCACATAACAAATTTAATTAAAATTTTAATCAAAATAAGTTTCTTGGGCTTATTAGAAAAGAAAAATGGGCTCATTAGGCTTAGCAGAAAGTTAATGGGCTTATCTTGCTCATTAAAGAAATTAATGGTTTTTAAGACTTATGAAATGGAAAAATATATTTTAGTCCATTAAAAATAAAATTAATAAATTTTCATATGATAATTCAAAAATGAATTTTTAAGAAATTTTATGGGTAAGAAAAAGGCAACTAAAAATTTTAAACTTTTAAGATTTTATAAGAATAACCTTTATAGAAGAAAATTATTATTTGAAAACAATGCAAAACTCATAAAAATGAAATGAATTTTAAAAATCTAATTTGATATGAATCTAATGAAATTATTTGAAGAATTTTAAAAGTTATAAACTCAAAAAAAATCCTAGTAATAAATTTACGGAGTAAAAAACTTCATATTTTGGAACTAAAAAAATTCCAAAAATATTTTCAAATTATATAAAAATAAATTAAATTCAATACATTTGTCAAAATACTAATTTATAAAAATAATAAAGATGAAAATCTGAAATCCATAATAATTTTTACATAAAAAATTTCATGTGTATGACACTCGCGGTATTATAAAAAATTCAAATTTAATAAATAAATATAACAACTTGGCACCTTGTGGTATAGAATGTCGATATGAATTTTTCTTTGAATATTTCTAATTTTTTGAGGTGCATATAGGTATCGATAAAAATATAAGACGATCAACTTTCCAAGTTTTGCAAAAAATTCTTGAAAAATTCCTGTAAGTCGAAAATGTGACTGTGATAACATTTGAAGAAATAAATTTCAAACTTTCACAAATATAAAGTTAAAAGCTAATTTTTTACCTTGACATGCATTTTTTTATCCGAGGTTGGCCCTTGAAATGACACTTTTTTTGTCACGTGCACTTACAGCCAATTAAGCAACACTAAAAATGTTTTAAAAATGTTCAGGCCACTTGAAGGAAGCCTACCCCCAATCAGGTGGCCACTCAGTTCTTCATCTCAGATATTTTTAGATTATTAAGGAAAGAGCCTGGATAAAATTCAGTGTCAACATAATAGAGTTTTCCTAAAAGGAGTTAAGGCCAAGAATGAGAAACGGGAAAGGAAAGAAGACTTAAGAGAAAACAAAAGATTTTTCCCCATTATTTTAATTAGAAAAAATAAAAATTGAAGCTATATGCTAAACATAAAGATTGTTTTGCTGTATTTCATTAACAAGTTACTAATACATTTTTCACATTTTTCAACCATTTATTTATGTCTATTTTCTTTCTTGTCTCTCATATATTCCTATATATTCACCATGGGTATGGCGTAATTGGAGTGCTACCAATTGGACATTGTTGGTTGGATATGACAGATAAAACATTGTGGGAGATGATATCTATGTATATATATCATCATGTGATATAATATATCATGGGAAAAAATTGCATGAATGAAGAACACTTAAATATATGTGTTGGACCTAAGCAGTTGGGAGGCATGCTTATTGCTATGGTGATTGTCTATCCTAAATAAATATTAGATAATTTTTATTTTTCTTTTTCTTCTATTGAAGAATACAACTTTTTTTTTATTTCGAATTATATTTCTTATCTTTAGTAGTTATGTTACATAGTACTAGGATTGTTCTTTTCACTTGTTTCTTCCAAGGCTAAAAGCATTTAAACATTGCTAAACTTTTTTTTATTTATTTCTTAATTTTTATCTCGTGAAAAAAATATGTAACTTTACAAGAAATATATTATATTTGAAAACTAAATTATTTTCCATCAAACTCACTTTTTATGTTCTTCTTTTCTTTTATTCTAAGAAAAAGTTGTTTTGGGGACTAAAAGGGTTATTTTTTAGATTCTTCCTTAAGAAGATTGTAAGAAAGGATCAATTTGATTCATATACATTTTTTTCTAAAATTTAAAGTTTGGAATGAATTATTGCCAATTTAATCAAAATGAGAATGTTATCTTTTAAGATAAATTAAGATAATCTTGTTTTCGTGAATAACTTTTTACCATTGTTGTCCATTATTAGGTTTTATATCTCAAACCAATGATGACAAAAAAAGCAATAAAGAGATTATGTGGTTGTAATGTATGGATAAGACCTCAAGTGCATGCATACATTGTTAATCAGAGGAATTATTTTGAACTATTTGTAGACTACTTGCCAAGTAGGCTTACTTTTGAATAACCCACAAAAGGAAATAAAGGGCTTATTAATGAGTTCCAATATTGACAAACAAATACAAAAAAAAATTAAATGATTTGAATCCCTTAAGAGACCTTCAGTTTCTGCTAGAGTCGTGTTAGCAATTTTTTTCTCTTTTTCTTAGCCATTTACTAATTTTTGCTTTCATGTTTCATTAGTGTTTTGTTTTTGGCTCTGAGTGTTTATATATTGTAGATACCTAATTTCGTTTGGGTTTTTTCTTTGATGATATGAAATAATAAAGGTCAAGAACTAGGCAATCTTTCTAGTGGAAGTTGACCTCCTCTATGTGAACTAGGCATTTGTAGGACTTATTTTGTCATATCTTAATGACTGATAGCATGCATAGTTACGGCATTTGTATCCAAAGGATCATAAAGAGTAAACCTTGTCAAAAGATATGAATTTTAGAAGAAAAATTGGTTGTTAAATTCCTTTCTTTTGGAATTATGAAATTTAATTTTAAATATAATGTCACGATCAAATTTTTTTTTTTTGAAGAAAATTTTTGAATCTTTTTTTTTTGCAAATTTTGCAAATCTTTATCATATATTTTTACCGATACACCTTTCGTATTCAAATCAATATTTACTTTAAAAATATAAAAAAAATGTAGAAAAAAATTACCATGAGATGTCAAATTGTCGGATTAATTTATTTATTTTTAATTTTAGAGGTATCCTAAATTTCCTTTGTTGTAAGGATTTTCATGTAAACTCTTTCTGAGCTTTGAAATTTTGATTATTTTATTATCATTAACTATTTTCAATCAAATATTTTGGATTTAGTTAGTTTTGTTTTCCTAATTTTGTTTTCCTAAACTTAAGTCCATTTTGAAAATTTTTGTTTGTTTTAAGTATGAAATTTTTTATTCTGTAGAGTTTTTTTCTCGTAACTTTTTTTGAGTTAAGGACTTTTGATTTTCTATAGATACATTTAATTAAATATTTCAAGTTCATTTTTTAGGAATAAAATTCATTTAAAGTTTCCATTTCTTCCAATGTGGATTTTATTTTCTTCCATAAGTGTTTTTCTCATAAATTTTTTACAAATTTAGAACTTCAAATATTTTTTCTGTTTTTTCTATACATAAGATTTTCATATTTAGCCACATTTTAAATATAAAATTTTAAATTTTTTAGTTAGAATCAACACTTGAATATTTTCCAAACATCTTAATATGATTTATATATGGAATATCCTACTTTGGAAATTTTATGCATGGAATCCTCAATTAAGATTTTTTTCTAGCATGGAAATTAAATTCTTTGATACATGAGATTTTAGAAATTCACATGCATGTTTTTTCATTTTCAATTAAATACTTTGCATGAAAACTTTTGGATAAAGTATTTTAAGATTTTTTAAAGATTTTTTGCCTAAATTTTCCTAATTGGATTTCTACACAGTAATTTTCTTAATGCAATTTTTCTTAGGAGTTTTTAATTAGAATTCCTACATGATAAAATTCTTAATTCGATTTATTAAATGTGAAATTTTATTTGACTCTTTCTAAGTACATGGAATACCAATTCTATAGTAGTTTCATTTTTTTTCATTTTTATCCTTGTGATTTCTTATGGATTTTTTATTATAATTCCTACATGGTGAATCATTAATTGAATTTATTACATGTAAGATTTTTAATGGACCATTTTAAGCTTACATGAATTTTTAATTCAAAATTTTCCTTATTCATAATTTAGTCCTTTTGATTAAATTCTCTCATGAGATTTTTCAATTATGGACACCAGTACATAAATTTCTTTTTATCTTAATTGACTATTTAATACATGTGGTTTTAATTGGGATTCTACGTGTAAAAGTTTTTATTATCACCTCCTTTTTTTAATGAAGTTTTGTAATTGGAATCTTTTTCCTTCCACATGAAAATTTCATTTAACCTTTTTAGGGTTGTCATAAAATTTTCCTAATTAGATTTTCACACGCTTTAATTATGTGAATATTTTTAATTAACCCTTTTATTCTTGAAATTAAACATAGAATTTAAAACTCAAATTTTGGTATAGAAATTCTTTTAAATAGGTGCTTTTAGGAATTCTTTATCCAATTAAAATCCATGTGGCGCATCCAACCATTTTTTTAACTAATCAAGATTAAGGTGGAATATTCCAACACATCACTAACCATTAGATCAATTTTGGACTAGTCAATTTTGTTGATGACAATTGGATCAAATTGTATTTATTTTTAACTTATAAAATATGCATGTACGTTTGTCATTTTTTATTTAAATTTTGACTTGTCAAATTTTTCTAACCAATTAAAATTAAGGTTGAATTTTTTAACACATCCTAGCCATTAGATTAATTTTTGTCTAGTCAAATAAATTTGTTACCATTGGATTAAATTTTGTTTTTTTACAATTAGAGATATTTTCATTTAAAATGGAAATCAAATGAAAAATCAATTTGTCAATCAAGCAAGGATAAGGTTAGTAGATCCCTTACATGAAGCATGGCTAAGGTATGGGATAGGTCCTTGAATCATAGGATGTGTTGGAAATTTAGTAATAAAATAAATAAATAAAAAATTAGAGGCAAAATAGTTGTAGCCATTCAGCCAAGGCTAAGGCTATTTTATAGCCTTGGCCAAATATTCCTCTGCTAAAAATTAGGGAAAATTCCTTTTATTTAGCTCATTAACAATTTTGGACAAGGAAAAATTGAATTTTAAAGCCTTTTCAAGGTATTTTTCCAAAGAAAATTTGATCGCATGCTTTGGTTTTCTATATGTATCATTATCCATTCTTTCTTCTTTAAGAGAGCATCTTGATCCTAATTTTCTTTAGGTGATGGTTTGAGCCATTGGTAGGGAATACCAAGTTCAAAGGGCTAACTTTGATTATTCTTTTATGTTTTGGTTTTGATACTTGTAGACACCCAAGCTTGAAATCAAAATCTATTTTGATATATTGGTTCATGAAATTATACTATTACGTCATGCCATTTCATATGTTGCATGTTTCATTTTTTTAATCTTTTTTCATTGATTGTTTATTTCATTTTTTTTATTTTCATGTGAGTTGAATGTGAATATTGTGGTGTACATGATGTTAGGACCATAAAAGTTTATTTTTGAGTATGGAATACATATAAAAGGCTATAAATGTCTTAGCTTAGCATAAGAAAATTTTTTGAAGGCCATTTTATAAATAGTCAAAAGTTTAGAGGCCTTTTTTCATAATTTTTCTTTTAATTTGCAAGGTTGTTGAAAGGTAGTTTTAAGTTATGGCAAAACCTCTAGCGTTGTTCCATAATTTTTCCTCAATTTTTAAACCCAATTAGGGGTATTTCTTAACTTAACCGAGCTAGAATGTAGACATCCTATTTTATTTAGGCCTCTAGTTGGTTTTTTCTTGGGTTTAGGGGTTACATAGAATTTTCTAGTTTTGAATCTTCTTGAATGAGTTAGAGATGATAGGTAGGTCCAATTGAGGTTTCGGTTTGTTCCAATAAGATTAGTTTAACATATAAGGCATCTGAGCTTAATTGTTGTCAGATTTGGAAAATTAAGACCCATATCTTAAAAATTTAAGAATGTCAAAGGTTGACTGAGGTATGTCTCTTAAGGTGATTAGAATGGTTATTAATGACATTTGGATGAAAAAGAGACTTGTTTTAAAAGTTTAAGTCAAAAGTCAACTATAAGCAAAGTCAAATATAAAAAGTCAATTTTTTAGCCTATAATTAGATTTTGAAATTGAAAGAGTTCTAACTCATATTTGAAAATTAACTACACCAAAATGAAAATTAACAAAGACTTTAGGTCAAGAAGGTCTAATTGGGACTGTGTCATGAAAAGACCTTAGGAATTTAAAATGATGGAAAATCTTGAGGGTTTAATCTGAAAGATCCAAGATAGAAAATTTAGATTATTTTAAAGGAAGTCATTAGTATATATTTTTGCTACAATATAAAAATTTAATTGTACTTTTACATAAACAAATCATGATCAATAAATGGCATAAAAAATTATACACAGATTAGTGTAGAATATATGCTTTGGTTGAATTCAACACGTGATTAATGTGCCAAATTTTAATCATCTATTCATTGATGGCACTAATGTAATTTCCCCTAAGTTAGTTAAAAGGTTAGTGATTAAGCTAAGATCACCTAATGGTGATTAAAGCTTGAGTCACTAACTTCAAAGCCTATAAATATGGGTGATTAGCCATAATTTAACAACTTTTAAACACTTAGCAAATTTTAAAATAATCTAGAGTATTCTTTTTTTTCTAAGTTTCATCATCCTTAAAAGGGAATCAAGCTTGAACTAGGTATTATCTCTTACTTTTCTCTTTAATTTCATTTCAGTTTCATGATTTTAATGATCAATTCATGTTTATTCATGCTTAATTGAGTTTCAGCCATGAAAATTTTTACCTTTTTAAATTTGGCTAACTTAAATCATGATGATATGACATTTTGATCTTGATTTGAGCTTTGATTTCATGTTATTCTAAGCAAGATCGCATGATTAATTGATGAAATCTAGCTTAATCAAGTTTAATAAGCTTGGTCTAGTTTTTTGCTAAGGTAATCTCCTTAGACCTAAGGTTTGGGCCAAACTAGTTTGATAGGATCTTGATGATTTAAAGTTAGTTGAATTAGGATCTAGTGATATTAAGCTGAAATTTTGAAGTTTAGATGATAAAATCATGACTCTCTAGCTAGTTAATGTGTTCGAACATGAAAAAAATGAAGAAACCTAGTTCGGCTAGCTTAGTAAGATCTTAAGCTTAATTGATTTAATCTGGCATAATCTTACTAATTTAAGCTAATGTAAGGTGATTTAAACTAAATCTAAATGGATAGAACTTGAATCAAGTGCAAAAATGATGAAATCATAGGTTCTTAAACTTGTTAGAATGTTCAAACAAGCTAGAATAACTTCTTTTAGGTTCAACCATGGTGGAATTAAGATGAGCTTGAGTGGGCTTTGCATAATTAACATTAAATTAGTGAAAATTAGATTAAGTAAGTTGAGTTGAGCTTGGATAAGAGGAAATCTCTTCTTAATCGAATGAATTTAGAAGCTTACTTGTTCAATTATTGAGATCAAATGTTTGAAAGCATGTTTTGGTTGTTAAGCATGTTGATTGAATTGAATTTGAGCTTGTTTTCTTGTGTTTAATCATTGATTGATGAGAATTGATGTTTGGATAAGCATGAATGAATCGGTGATGTTGAATTTATCCTTAGAACAGGTTTTTTTGATGATTAATTATAAAAACCATAGGTTAGTATTCTATGTGTTTGATAAAATGCATATTAGGGTGTTTATGTTTTGTAAAAGCCTTTTTTTCTCAAAAGATCCCCTAAGGGCAAGCTTTGGTTGACTTAATCAGTAGGTGAATCAAGGTTTGGTTTTGTTTAATAAGCTTTTTACTTAGTAACTTAGGGATATTAAATAAAATAGCTTGAGTTAGAGTTGATTTAGAGCACATAACAATATTTTCAGGTGTTTAAATATGCTTGGGTGAGTTTAAACTAAGTGAGCCTTAATGTGAGTTATTAGGTAATATTTAGGTGAGTTAAATTATGACTTCGAAACGGAGACATTCTTATGACTTCGAAGCATATTGCCAATGTCGTAAAAAATAGGTCTAGGTCTTGGCATTGAGAACTTTTTCTTTATCCATTATACATGATATTAGTAGAGTCTATTTGCTCTCATTTCTAGATGTTTAAACATCTTGAAACGTGTTTTAAAAATTTGACAAAAGGCTTTGTGATCATAAGTTGTGTTAGGGCTATTGTTGCAATCCAATACGATAAACTCATGAAAAAGATAAACTTTGATTAAGTTTTCGACCTTAGAAATTTTTGTTTGTGTTTTTACCATAATCCTCACTAATTGGGCTACATAATAGGTTATTGAAACATTTGATTTTGTGATCATATGAATATAGAAAATTTTCAAAACTTAAGCTATTTGCATGGCTCTATTTTAGTGCTTGATCAATATTATGAACTATTTTTCATGAAGATAATCATTTTGTGTATTTTCTCATACTTATAATAAATTAGAGTGAATAAGCTTTCTAAAGATGCATGGCTTATCCAATAGATATTTCGAACGAATGAGAAAAAAAATTTGAAAGGCAAGCTGGTCAAAAATGTTGTGCGATGCAGTTTATGTGACAGCCAAAATGATTGTCTGGCATTCTTTGAATATTTTTAGGTTGAATTATAGTGAGCCAGCATTCATTAGAATTTGGTTTGATGATTTTGTGAGACAGGATTAATCTAGAATAAATTTAGAGTGCTTGAAAGGTTAAATATATCCCTATTTTATTTTCTTCGTGTTTGGCATCTACTATCCCAAGCATTCAAATACCCTAGAATTGATTCCAGAAGTCATGTTTAGTGTGTCAATAGATCTAGATGTGTCCTATAAAAGGTCCCTAGTTACTCACATTAAAGCTTCTAAACTAAATTATATAAAGGTGATTTTTAATTTTGTTTTTAAAATTGTATTTTTTACATTTTTAGTCTAAGTGCATTGTTTTTGTTATTTCTTTTAAATGGGGTCAAACTTGATAAAAAATTGAAAATGGAGTCAATCAATAATATATTTGGAGTCAAAGGTTTGGAAATTTTAATTATATATGATTTTAGCTTTGAATCAATTATAACTTTGAGTTAGTCCTGATAAGAGTTTCGAGATACATTTTTTAGTAATATTTGTTTGATTTTGAATAATAAAAGGGGGATTATGGTTGAACACATATGATTGAAACAAAGGAAAAATAAAGTTGGATACATGTGATTAGTTAGTACCAAGTGTTGGGCATTACGAGAGTGATCGAGTCCTAACTTGTGGTGTAACTGAGATCTCTAGTATGTACAGATCATAAAATCATTCCCTTTAAAGTTTCATAACTCTTTAGTGAATGGTTTTAATAGGTGACCAATCACATCTATAGCCAAAACAGATTAGTGGTGACTCTTTAACCTAATCACTCTTGTATTTTGGTATAAAAAGTTCAGGTGAGTTATTCGTTTGATCAGTTGAGGCCCTACTATGATTTAAAGTGTTGTCTACTCTAATATATTGAAGTTTTGATATGTTATGACAATTTTTTGGCAATTCCATTAGGGATAGTAGAGAGTCAGACCTCAAACCAATCATGTTATTTGATTTTTTCTTCTCAATTTTAGTTGGTTTTAATTATATTCGTTGAATATTTATCGTTATGATTGATTGATTATGGTGATATCATTATATGCACTAACCATGTTGCAGTACTTAAATAAAATCTGATGCTACAGTTGTTTATAAAAATAAGCAAAATAATTGATATATATCTTGGATGATGAAGTGATGAGATTTGGGTTTGGATCCTAAAATACGAAATTTGACCATGATATCATCTACAGTAATAACTTTCAAAATTTCAAAAGAATAAATTTAAAAGCTACATTTTTTACCTTCATATTCATCTTCTTATCCAAGAATTCTTTTTTACAACCTTAAAACTACATTTATCTGTCACATGCATGTGTGACTATATAAACATGACTAAATAGGTCTTGAAAATGTTCATTTTACGTGAAAAAAATTACCCTCATAGGGTATCCACTAAGTTCTTATCTCAAATATCCTTGGACTGTCAGGGAAGGGGTCCAGACAATATTAGGTGTCAACACATCTATGACTTGATCACACTTTAATTGCCTATTTTAGGCCTCTAACTAAGTAATCTTTGACTGAAACACTGCCCATTTTGACTTAAATTCTTTCTTTAATAATTTAACCTCGGATAGCGACTCTCATGCTAAATGAACCATATCCTCATCCAAAAGCAAAATAGTGTCATTGACTTGATTATCTCTCTAAACCTTAAAACTCAAAGTCATATCATCTTGATGCTGAGCCAACTGCATGCGATAATTCTTTCGCCATTCATTAGCCACAGCCTTTACTCTCTTTATATAACCATTTCCTCCATATGCAAAATCTAATCACCTAGATCATGAGTCAGAGGAATGAACTATCGGTACTCAAACTGCCTCTAAAGTAGTAAATGATTATAGCCAATACAGCCCGAGATACCTAGCAAGGGTGCCCAATGTCGGCATCCACATTGATACAACAAAACCCATGAAAAGATTTATGGTGCTCTCCATATAAAATCATGCATCTTCATGTTCTAAAATATCGACACCCGCCAATCTTTGGTGTAATCATTTGACCAATCCTTCCTAAAGAACTTAGTAATCAATGAGAACAACCCACTACACATTCAGATATTGGCTTTTGCATATTTCAAAAAATGACTATGGACACATATATATAGCATCTAAGCACATCCGAGGAATTTACTCTTAGACTTTTTCTTCAAAAGTTTAAGGACTGTATAGTCCTAGCTAGAGTTACCATAGCCAGGTTGATATTGTACCTTAATCGATCAAAGAAATAGACAACCACTACATTAATATACCCTAGAGTCATAAGAAATGTCATTAATCTGTAAACAGCTAATGCAAAGATATTTCTTTTCTTTTCCAGATTTAAACAGGCATCCATCAAATCCTATAACCTATGCCACGATATGTAGTTGCTCTAACCCGTTTAAACTACATATATCCAATTCGAGTCTCTGATGCTCTAATGATATTGGCCAATCATCTCCACAGTGTTAATGGATTAAACTCCTTAATGTACACTCGATTGAAAAATGTATACTCGATAGGCAATAAAGTGGTTACCCCTAAATTGTTAGACCATATCCTCCCTATCAAAAGTAAGGCACTGATATCCCAGATTCCAAAAATTGCATTGTAGCTTAGAGCAACCCCTCGTCTATCTTAGCCTAAATAAATAATATTATATCTCTATACTTTCGAGTGAATAGATCTTTCTCAGCGATATCCCACTGATCCCATGTGGCTGATAAATCCAACAAGTCATTTTGCCTAATCAGTATTGACGAAAAATAGAAACGATGGGACATACCAACTTTCAAAGCATCTTCACATTGTTTTTGAATCTTTTCCGACCAATCCTTCACTATAAAATACTTTTCCTTTACCAAGATCACATGTTGCCCTATATCAAATGCCCCTTAAAATGGACACTACACCTTTTATACCAATAGGCTTTAGATGCACTCATGATGATGCTAAAATGCTTGCAAAACAAATAAACAAACAAGGTAACCAAAATTCTTGAATTAGTCATATACAAAGTAATTCATATATTCTGAATGGTCTTGAAAATTTTGTTCTCGGGCTTCGTAGCTTTTCAGAATTGAAAGGAAACTTTATTTTAGTATTAAGGTGTATACCTTTTAATTAGACTTTAACAGACTAGGCCCATTGATACATGGTCCTAATTTAAGGCACGATTCTCTTTAGGACACTTTTCTCAAAATTAAGCTATCATGATACTTCTAGTGTCACATTAGCCATTAATCTGACAGCATTATGGTATGTTTAAATGTTCTCAACACCAAAACATTCATGATGCAAAACTCCATGGTGTCTGTTCACTTTGGCTTGATTTTATTTTTCAGAGACATTTTAGCCATTAACCCGTAGCCAAACAGTAAGTCATTCAAGAATTTTTCAAAAATTTCAGAACTTGACCGTTATATATTTTTATTGATACTTGTGTGGTATTTTTACTGATATGCACCCCAAAAAATTAGAGATATTTAAGGAAAATTTTGTATTGGCTTTTTATATCACAAGGTGTCTATTTGTTAAGTTTATTTATTAATTTTGAATTTTTCATAGTATCGCGGGTATCATGCTTGTAAAACTTTTTCAGGTAAAATTTATTCTAAATTTTAAAGATTTCATCTTTATTATATTTATAAGTTAATTTTTTGATTAATGTGTATGTTTTTATAAAATTTGAACAGATTTTGGAATTTTCCCATTTTGCAAGGTATAAAATTTTTTACTCCGTAAATTTTTTCTATAAGATTTTTCTAAGTTTATAATTTTTAAAATTCATCAAATTTTTTCATTAAATTCATATTAAATCATTTTTTGAAAATTCAATTTATTTTATGAGTTTTGCATTTTTTTGAATAATAATTTTCTTCCATAAAGGTTTTTTTCTCATAAATTTTTAGGAGTTTGGAATTTTTTATTATCTTTTTCTTGCACATAAAATTTCTTAAAATTCCCTTTTTAATTTTTATATGGAAATTTTATTAACTTTATTTTTAGTGGACCAAAATTTATTTTTCATTTCATAAGCCTTAAAACTAGTTAATTTTTCAAATGGGCCTGATAAACCCATTAACTTCTTAACAAGCCTAATGAGCCCACTTTCATTTTCTAGTAAGCGCAAAAAGCTCATTTTCATTAAATTTTTAATTAAAATTATTATGTGAAATTTTATTCTTTGTATAGATAATTTTTTATTTGTTATAACTTAGTCCCTATAATTTGTTTTTGTTAAAATTAAATATTTCTCTCTCATGTCTCTAGATGATGATGTTATGCATGATGAGACATGCAATATGACAAATTCATTAATTAAATCTTATTGAAAATGAAAAAAATATAAAAAACAAGAAATAAAAAAATAAAAGAAAATTATGGAAATTTATAGAAATGGCTAGAAGCCCTTCGACCAAAGGGTTTCATACACCTTTTAGCCAACTTCCATCCTCTATAAATAATGGATGGTTTGTTCATTCAGAAGCTTTGGATTTAAGAGGAAAGGAAACCACTAAAAAAACATTAAAATTCTTAAAATTTCAAGCCTTTAAAGGTAATGTTCTTGTAAAATTCTCAATTTTTGTTGATTTCAAGTATGAATCTTCCTTTTAGTGAACCTAATGAATACTTGTGCTCATGAATTTTGGTTCATGGTTAAAGGCCGATTTTGAAGGCCATGATCTAAGTTTAATGATATAGTTTTTAAATTTAATTTTTATTAGTGATATTTTGATTTTTATCATAAAAAATACATTTATTGAGAAAATAATGTTGCGATATTGTGTGCATAATTTCATGCTATTTTCCTTGTTATTTTTATGTTGATTTTTGATAAAATAGGTTGAAATGCTTATTATTTTACATAATTTTATTTGTATTTAAGCTTACTAATGTATTTTTATCTTGATATTCATGATATTTTATTGAGGAAAAATTGTTTGTTGTTGATTTTATGGTTGGCTGAAAATCACTATGATTGTTAAATAATTTTTCATGATTAATTTTGTGATATTTTATATTTTTTTATTATATTTTAAAGTTGTAAAAGCTTAAAAATATTTTTTTTTTCAAAATTTTGAAAGCCTTAGAAGGATATACTTGGTTGAACCTAACATGGATGATTTTGTGATGTTTTGATCTTTTATGCTATTTTTTAATTATTAAAAATATAATAACTAAATTACAAAAATTGCATAATTTTTCTAGACCATATATGCTTGGCAGAATGTGCTTTGCGACCTTTAAAGGTATTTTCATGCTTATTCTAATATGTATAAATATGTTTCATGCACTTTTCATCATTTCAAGGTCTTGTAATTTTAAAAAATTTGAGGACTTATTTGCAAAATTGTAAAATTTTTGTTCTAAACCTAAAGGTGTTTGGCTGAAACTTTCATATGACTTTTGGTATGCTTTCCAAGTTGATTTCAATGTATTTGATGTTTGATTTTGCATTTTAAATTATATTAGGACTAAATTGCAAAAGTTGTAAATTTTATTCCAAGTCTATCCGTGCTTGGCGGAACCATCTAGTTTTCTTTTAAGGAATTTTTTTATGTATTTGAACATGTTTTGAAGTGTTTTATGTATTTTTAACCTTTAGAGACCATTTTGCAAATTTTGAAAGTTTAAGAAGGTGGGAAAAATGGTTCCAAGGCCAAGGATGTTTAACTGAACCTTTCATGTGATTTTTTATTCGTTCACCATGTTGATTTCATTGTGTTTTATGGTTTTTTGTATGTTTATTTCATATAGGGACTAAATTGTAAAGTTAGGAAATTTTAAGGATCATTTAAAAAACCTTATATTTTAGGGTTAATGCAATATTTTTGACATTTTAAGAATACTTCTAGTATTCCTTTGGTCTTCTGAAGGGGTTAGAAAATATTAAAAGTTTTTGTATTCCTCTCGTTTTCTGGTTGAGTATGAAATGTAGTTTTGAAAAGTTTAAAGACCTATTAGCAATTGTTGCATTTTAGGTCACTTTTGATGTCTAAGTTACTCTATTAGGGTAAAATTATCATTTCATACCATTATCATGTCTTTTAGGGTTATTGGGAGACTTGTTCGGCAAAGGTAAACCTTAGGGTATTTTAATAATTTTCTCTAGAATGGAGTCCTATGTGATCACCAAGATACTTATATGTTGAAGGTTTAGAATAGGGATAGGTTCATCTTTTTGTGAAGCTATCGAGTCCTTTAAGGTTATCGAGATACTTTTATGTTGAAAATAGACCATAGAGATATTTTAGTAATTTATATTAGAATGAAGTCCTATTTGATCATTAGGATACTTCATGTTAAAGGTGTATAATAGGAATATGTTCATTAGTTTATAATGTCATCGAGTTCTTTAGGGGTACCAAGATACTTTGATGTTAAAAGTATGCCCCAAGGGTATTTTGGTAATTTTGTTTAGAATCAAGTCCTTTAGGGATACTATGATACTGTCATGTCGAAGGTACTCTAAAAGACATTGTGGTCTTATTGATCATGTTTAAGTCCTTTAAGTCTAGTTTCTTACATATAGTCAAAACCAAGCCTTAAGACGAATACTAATATTATTAATAAAATCAAAATTTTTGCAAATTAAGCCAATGTCTCCAGTGTTAAAATTATATATGGAATTGCTCCTATTATATCAAAAAGGTTCTACGAATTATTTTAATAATGAGATATCCTTTTAAAAAAATAAAAATCAAAATTTTTCAAATTTTGTGAAAATATAATCTTATGTATCCCTCCTGTCCTCTAGCAAGGTATGTAAGAGATTTTAATCGTTAAAATAAAATCCTTTATATTCCTTTGGCTCTCTAGTAGAGGTATGAAAAATACTTTGATTTTCAAAAATATTAAAAGCTTGATTTTCTCCTAAGAAAAAGTAAATTTATGATTTGTAATGTTTTTAAATATGGGAATTATAATTAAATATCGAATGTTGAAACCGAATAAAAATAAAATTTAAGTTAACATGGGATTAATAGGTACCGATTTTCAGGCATCATAAGAGAGCCAATCCTTACTCGTGATTGTCATCAACTCCCGGATGCTTTCACATGATCTTTGGTACTATCACAGATCTTGGAGTTTATTCTTAAGGGTTTTATAACCCTCGAGATACGAATTATAGTAGGTGACCAATCTTTCCTAGCCAAATAGGTTGGTGGTGACTCCAAAATAAATGGTTGTTCCACAACAACTATTAAAGGTTAAGTCAAGTGAGTGGTACATCTGGATAACTCAACCCTCGGACATGAAAAATAAGAAAGATAATAATGATATGGCCTACAAATAAGAAATAATGATATATATATATAAGGACAAGGGGTACACCTACCTTTTAAGTTGAGCTAGTCAAGAGTCATATCCGGGCCATGTTATGAAAAGGTGAATGGCAATTAAAAGAGCTCTGTAAGACAAAAGATAATGCTGAGCAAGATAAAGAGGAATTGCATCAGGAGAATAAAAGACTTAGGCTTGCTCTAAAAGGTGCTGAGGTTGATAAGTCGTTCGAGGAATAGGAATCCCAGGTGGCAGAACTAAACAAAAAGGTGGACCTATGGAGAGGTAAAGCCAAAAAAAGTGCAAAATGGGTAGTCAGTCTCTCAACTAGCCTGTTAGTAAGCCAAAAAAATAATGATTTTGCTCTTGCTTAGTTACAGGTTTAGCAAGATGTCAAGTTGGAACTCGGATCTCCCTTGATACCTAATGTTCCCATCAAGAAGGAAAGCAAAAGTTGAGTGTTGACCCAGTGGATAGGCAAAACTAGTGTTGACTAAATTTCTTTTATGGATGTATATAAACTATTTTCTGTAAATAAAGAGATGTGAACTTGAATTTTTTTGTAATCATTATATTTTGGAAGTTGGTTTATATTGGAGCTGTTTCCTTCACTAATGCCTTCAGCATGTTTGCATATTATTCATGTCATTGCGTTCATACTAACTCATTCTTTTTGTATATATGTATGCATTTGCATTCATTTCATAAGTATGCATAATAATCACAATATGGGATTCTAAAATCTGGTGCCATTCTTTAAGGAAAATTGCGAACATAGGGAAAATGTGAAGATACTGATTCAAAGGACATATAACACTCAATCCTAACTTAGAAATATGGAGAATGATTTAGCAAATAGGATGGAGATGATGGAGAATGATTAGGAAATGATGATGAAGGGTCAAGAGAAGCTTAGGTTGCAATTAGCTAAGATCATGAAATTGATGACATTAGCTACAAAAGGGAAAGAACAAGTTAGAGGCTTGTGTTTTGAGAATGCAAATATTGATCGTAAGGGAAAGTCTACCAAGTATCTAAATGGTGCATGGGTAGAAAATGTGGTACCTCTAGTTCAAGTGTCTCAAACCCTACCCTCTGTTGGAATTGCTCTTATGGTGCATGGGTGTCTAGAAGTCGTAATGCCATGGGTGATTATCGATAAGGGGTTGAATTTGGGGTCAGCTCCAACAAACCCATTGGTCCCTGATCTTGATAAGTTTATTAAGTTGGATAGGTTTATGACAGAAACATCTAAGTTTGCTGAAAAGGAACATATATAGTTGCAAGTCATAGAAAAGAGGCTGAGAACCATAGAAGTAATAAAGAAGTTTAGAGTGGTGGATGCAATAAAATTAGGATTGGTGTTTGGTTTGGTCATTCCTCCAAAATTCAAGACACTAGAGTTTGAGAAGAATAATGTACCACATGCCCGTCTGCTCATTATGATGTATTGCCATAAGATGGTAGGGTATGAGAGCAATAAGAAGTTATTGATCTATTGTTTCTAAGATAGCTTAACTAGTGCTATTATTAGGTGGTATGTAGGGTTAGATAAAGTTAAAATCCAAATTTAGTCAGATTTGGCTCGACTTTCTTAGAATAATACAAGCATGCTACAAATCGGGCACTTTACTAGTTGTCATTACAGAACAAGGAGAAAAAGTCTAATGAGAGTTTTAGACAATATGCTCAGTGTCGACAACATGCCCCAAAAAATCCTCATGGAATGGAAAATATGCATAGCTTAAATATGTATTATTGACAAAGAAGTGTCCTTTTGATTGTGACTCAGTGCTTTTAATATGAATGGAGATCATCGGACGAATAGCTCATCCAACCAGTCTTGAATGGCCACCATGAAGTGGGTAACACTTAGAGTCACCACTGATCATTTGGGTTAGGCGTAAGTGGATGCCTATTGAAACAACATTCAAAGTTACAAAACTTGAGACATCGATTCCAAAGTCTGCATGGTCTAGAGATTTATCGGTTGGGTTTGGCAGTTGGTTACATGCAAGGAATTATCAACCTCATTGAGACACCTAAAATCAATACCTTCTAGCTATGTCTTACTTAGTTTTGATTTCCTCATTTTGACTTGTTATTATTTCAATATAATTCTTTTTTTCTACATGAATTTGTATAAAATAGTAAATCCAGATTTTCAGGAAAATTTTAATCACATATGCATCCTGGAGAAATGAGAAACATAGAGATTTTTAATAAAATGAACTCTGAATTTAATTTTAAAAACAAGATACTTTGTATCAAGCACCGGAGAGATACTCACACGAAGCATTACCTTCATGATTTTTGAAAATAGTTTAAAAATATGAATGCAAGGTCAACACCGCCAAAGATATGTTAGTAAGATGAAAAAGAGATAATATCGCACAAAGTAAATCACATAAAAAGGAAAGGGAATGATAGTCATAATGTATCTCATAATTATCATTGATTATTTAGAAGTAACCAAGTCAACAATTTTAGGATGCATTTGGATCCATTAGTTGATTGAGGCTTGAAAACCAAGTTTGGATTTCAAAAATCTGAAGAGAATTTAAGAGTGAGAAAATTTGAATTTTGATTTTTGTAAATGAGAGTGGAAAATTTAAATTGACAAAAAATTGACTATTTCTTGACAAAAATGACATTTTTGGGGTTCCTTTGACAAAACTGATTCTTTTTTGCTTTTTTTTAAAAAAAAAGAGTTGATAAATACAAAATTGACAAATTTTGAAAAAAAATTTCTGTGACTTGATCCGAGATTAAGGGTAAACATGTATTTTAGACATGACAAAATTGGTTGGAGTCATTTAAAGGTATTTGCCTTGAAGTGGGAATTTTGAAAAATTGATTGACTTTGATAAATATTGAACACAAGGGACAGCATCACACTATCCCTATTTCCAATTTTATTCTGGTGAGGTAAGGTACCGTTGGAAACGTGACTCGATAAGGATCAATATAAAAATATTCCAAAGATCATGAAAAATTAATTTCTAGTGGAAATAATTTTTTAAGTTGGATTTAGTGTGAAACCGATAGCACAAGCAGGGGAAAGGTTATAGTAGAAATTGAAAATCATATCTGACTCATTCAAAATTGTTAAATCGAAAACAATATCTTTTAGAAAGGGAATTTCATGAACTTTATCGAAAAAATATTTTAAGATTCATAAAAATCTTTTGGTGGGCCGAAATGACCTAAACAAAATGTAAATTGCTGATTCTAGGGTTCCAGACAACATTAGTTTGAAAAATCATAACTCCTTCATCTAGAATGATCCAAAGGCAAACAAGACACTGTTAGAAAGGTAATTTGATGCCCTTTTCAAAAAATGTCAAAAAATTGTGAAAATGTTTTTAAACCTCAAAAATCATTTTTTCAAGTCGTGACCACAGTGTTGTCAGTCAAAACAGGGAGTTTCTTGGTTTTCTGAGTTTTCTAAAACTGGACTCGGGTTACAAATACTTAAACATCTGTAACATAAAAGGGTTATTGACAGTGGTTTCACATGCACTTTCGCACAAACTTGGAGTAGTTTCGGATGATGAAACCGTCGTTTGACTATGTCATTAGCAAAAGACATTAGACAAAAAATCAAGGCATGAGTAACTTGGGACTATAGACACCTAATTTCATCTGGGTCCCCTTTTTCCTTTTAATAATCTTGAATATCTGGGATTGAGGACTTAATGGCAACCCTCATTGGGAATGATCTTTTTCAGATGAATCAGATATTCTTAAAACCTTTTTATTCATAGTTAAATGGTGGCAAGTTCACATGATAAAAAAAAGAATCACACTTTGATCTCTAATTTTGGATATATAGGACGAATATTTAAGAGAAAAATCATTTTTTATCTCTTATTGTCAAAATTTTGAGAATTTGTTTTTGTGAACGATATTATGGTCAAATTTCCCATTTTTAAGAATTTTTAGAGAATTTTTCATTAAACTTGGAAGTTGACCATCGTATAATTATACCGATACCTATATGGTATTTATGCCAATACGTACTCCAAAAAATCAGAAATATTCAAGGAAAAATTCATATTGGCATTTTATAACATAAGGAGTTATGTTGTTCGTTTTTGTTACTTATTTTGAATTTTTTATAGTATTACGAGTTTTATACTCATAAAATTTTTTCTTGATGAAATTATTTCGGATTCTGGATTCTCATCTTTACCATTTGTAAATTAGTATTTTGAATAATAGGTTTTATTTAATTTATTTTTATATAAATTTTAATGGATTCTTTGAAAATTTCTCAGTTCTGAAATACAAATTTCCTTTATCTATAAAATTTTGTTGTGGAATTTTCTCAAGTTTTTAACTTCAAAATTCTTTAAAAATTTGTACTTAATTACCACTAAATCAGTTTTTTCAAAATATATTTTATTTCAAAAGTTTTACATTTTCTTTTCTTTTTCAAAATATGGAGTTTTCTACTCCGTAAATTTTTTTTAAGAAGATTTTTCTTAGTTTATAATTTTTAAAATTCTTCAAATATTATTATTGAATTCATATTAAATTAGTTTAGGAAAATTCTTTTTATTTTTACCAGTTTTGCGTTTTTCTTTTGAAATTCTATTATTTTCAAAATATGAAGTTTTTTACTCCGTAATTTTTTTGGGAAGATCTTTCTTTGTTTATAATTTTTAAAATTCTTTAAATATTGTTATTTAATTCATATTAAATCAGTTTTGAAAAATTCAATTTGCTTTATGAGTTTTCAAATTTTTTTTGTTACCAAGATACGGGTTTTATACTCTGTAAACTTTTTTGGTGATATTTTTTCAAGTTTTTAATTTTTAAATTTCTTTAAATAATACTATTTAATTCATATTAAATTAGTTTTTAAAAATTCAATTTATTTTATGAGTTTTAGAATTTTTTAATACTGAGATATAGAGTTTTTTACTCCATAAATTTTTCCTGTGGGATTTTTTTGAGTTAATAATTTTTAAAATTCTTCAAATGTTGTTATTTAATTCACATTAAATCAGTTTTTCAAAATTCAATTTATTTTACTAATTTTACAATTTTTACATATAACAATTTTTCCCGATAAAGGGTTTCCTGTAAACTTTTATGAGTTTGCTATTTTTAATATTTTTTCTTGTACATAAAAATCATTTTTATCATTAGATTAAATTAAATTGATCATATGAAATTTTGTTATATATACATAGTTTTTAATTTTTATAATTTAGTCTTTGTAGTTAACTTTTACGGTTTAATTTTACATATTATACAAATATCTTCTAAAATTCTCTTGACTTTGATGATGTCATGCATGAAAGAAAAAAACAATTAATTTAAATCAAATCCATCAAAAAAGAAATCAAATCAATGAAAAAAATAAAATCAAAAGTTAATAAAAAAATCAAAAGAGAAAAAAAGTTTCCTAGAAAACTCTAAGAAAGCCAAGGCAAAGGGTTTTTCTTCACAATTTTTGGCCGATCCTCTCTAAAAACTGAAGAGAGAAAGCTTTCATGAAAGGTTAATGGCTTTCATAAGCCAAAAAACCTTAAAAATTAATTAAATTTTCTCATGTTTTTAAGCTTTCGTGGTAGATTTTTTTTTACCAAATTTCTCTTTTTTTTTTGGGTTAATTTTTACTCTTGATTCTTTAGTTTTGTGAGTCAAAATCATGTTAAGGCTTATGGATTTTCATCCATGTTGAAAGGCTAAACATGATAACATAGAAATTTTTTTGTATTTGTTGTGATTTTTTTAATTAAATCTTGCTTTTTTTTTATGGAATATTATTCTTGTTGTTATGATTTTGGTTTTGTTGTGTTTATGTTGATGTTTTAATTACTTTTTTATGTTATTTTGATGATTAATATGTTGATTAGTATATTAGTATATTTATTTTATGATTTTACTTTTATTTAAGTTTAATAATAATTATTTTTGCTTGTTCTCATGCCTTTTTTATATCAATGTATGCATATATTTCATGATTTCCACTTTGGATTCTTCCATAGTAGGAAATGTCATACCAGTGGATGAAATCGCCAGAGCTGGAGGTTCAATACAGACTGCTTTGATTTATATTATGGGATGACTCAAATCTAATTAGAATTTTTTATGATGATTTTGTGCCTATTTTTTGTGATAATTTTATGTTTTTTCTTATTTTTAAGCCATTTTGCAATATCAATAAACATAGGGACTAAATTGTAAAATATTAAATTTTTTTTAATAACCATTCTTGCTTGCCCAAGAGCTTCATGGCTGTTTGAAAATTGATTTTGTGTGTTTACAAACATGATTTAGGCATTTTTAACACTTTAGGGGGTCATTTTGCAATTTTAAGGACTAAGTTACAAAAAATGAAAATTATGCTTTAGGGCTAAAAGTGTTTGGCCAAACCTTTGTACACATTTTTGCCACATTTTTTGGTGAGTCTTTGCTGGTTTGATGATTTGTTGTGATGTTTTGTGATATTTTAATAAATAGGGGTCAAAATATAATTTTACAAAGTTTAGGGGTCATTTTGTAAATTCTAGAAATATACTTTTTTATGGCCAAAGTGTTTGGCTGAATCTTTGTTGGTATTTTGCTGTTTTTTCCATAAATGTTTGCATGTGATTTTTATGATTTTTTTAGGTTATTTTATTATGTAGGCACTAAAATGAAAATTTTATAATGCTTAAGGACTAAATAGCAATTTTTCATATTTAGGGGGCAAAATGGATATTTTACCAGTTTTAAAGATTTCTATTATTTCTATGACCTTCTGTAGGGATATAGAAATTTTCAAAATATTTTGTATATGTTTGGTCTTTTAAAGGATACAAAATGTAATTTTCAAAAATTTAAGGGCTTGATTATAAATTTTATATTTTAAGTCAAACTTAAAATTTTAGCTTTTTCATTTAGACTAAATTCATCTACTTTTTATTATTTTAGTGTCCATTAAGGTACCGGGATACTTTCACGTCAAAGGTATACCTTAGGAGTATTTGGTAATTTTCCTAAAATCGAGTCCTAGATAGTAACCGGAATACTTTTATGCCAAAGGTGCATATTTAAGATAGGTTCATCTAGTTATCATCATTTTAGCACTCGTTGGGGTTACCGGGATACTTTCACGTCGAATGTATACCCTAAGGGCAATTTGGTAATTTTTTTTAATTGGGATGCTTTTATGCTAAAGGTGAATTTTTAGGATTAGTTTAGCCTTCTAAGGTCATTTTTAGGTTCATTAAAGTTACCATAATACTTTCACGTTAGAGGTATACCTTGGGGGCATTTTGATAATTTTGCTCACCAAGATGCTTTTACAATGAAGATGAATATTTAGGATTGGTTTAGCCTTCCAAGGTCATTTCAAGGTCCATTAGGGTTATCAGGATACTTTCACATCGAAGGTATACCCTAGGGGCATTTTGGTAATTTTGCTCATTAAAACACTTATACCCAAAAGGTGAATATTTGAAGATTGGTTTAGCATTCTAAGGTTATTTTAAGGTCTATTAGGGTTACCGAATACTTTCACGTAGAAGGTATACCCTAGGAGCATTTTGGTAATTTTCTTAAAATTAAGTCCTAGAAGTAATCAGGATGCTTTTTATGCCAAAGGTGCATATTTATGATAGGTTCACCCTTTTTTTTTCAATCATTTTAAGGCCTATTAGGGTTACTTCTTTACTTTAACATTGAATGTATACCTTAGAGACATTTCGATAATTTTTAGGATTAGTATAGCCTTCCTAGATCATTTTAAGGTCCATTAAAGTTACTGGAGTACTTTCACGTCGAAGGTATACCCTAAAGGCATTTTGGTAAATTTTTTTGTTGGGATGCTTTTAGGTCTAAAGTGCGTATTTAGGATAGGTTCACCCTTTTTCAATCATTTTCAAGTATTTTAGGGGTTACTGGATATTAAGAATAGGTCCATCATATTAGGTCATTTTGATGTCATAGAGTACGTATTCTTAATAACAAAATTATTTTTATAAATAAAGTAATGTCTCCTAATTAAATTAATACATAAGATTCCTACCAAAATATGTGAGAAATTTTACAAATTACTTTAATAGTGAGATATCCTTTTCAAATAGGAAGTATGGATTTTTCAATTTAAAAAAAATAAAACCTTTCGTATTTTGCATTGTTCTCCAGCGGGATACAATAGAGAATTCGTGTCCACTTGGTTCTTCAGGAAGGTACAAATAATTTTGTGATTTCTAAATGTAATAAAACCCGACTTCCCTCGAAATGATAAATTTGTTTATTAAAATATTGCAGGAATTATAATTAAATATCATATTTTGAAATTGAATAAAAATCAAATTTATTTTAACACATGATTAACAAGTTACCGATTACCGGGCATCACTTATGATTGTAACTGACTCTTGGACCCTTTCAAGCAATCTTTGGTATGAGCGCAAACCTCGGAGTTTGTTTTTATGGGTTTTAATCCTTTAAATATAAACTCCAATAGGTGTCCAATCTCACTTGGCCAAAACATATTGGTGGCCACTCCAAAAAAATTGGTTGTTTCATAACGACTATTTAGAGAAGTCAAGTAAACGATTCATCTCGACAACTTAGTCCCTAAGTGCAAAAAATAAAGAATAATAATCATTATATAGGCCCCCAAAAATAAAAGGAAATAATTATATATGATATTTATATAGAAACAATGGATACATTCACCATTTTAAGTCGGGTTGGTTAAGATTCGTATCCAAGCCACGTTGTGACAGCTTGGCGACTCCACTAGGGATGAGTTAGAGAGTCAGACCTAAAATTAATTACATGTGAACTAAATTTTGATTAATTTGGCTTTAAACAGTATTTAACTATAATTCTTGATATTTTCAAAACAAAAATTTTATTGTATTTCCAACTTATAAATTTGGTATATATTGTTCATATTTTTCACTAACCCCCTTTTGTTTCTTTTGCAGCATTATTTTTGGGGGGAAATTTAGGATAGGGGTTTTATTATTTTTGAAAAGTGTCAAGTCATAAAAGGTAAGATGTTCCCCCGCACACACTGTGCAGATGCATATGCATTAGATTCTCTTCCACATATATGCATTAGATGCATATGCACACACTATGACAAACTATATAAAGAACTTTTAAAGTAGGTTACAAAATAACATAAATATAACACGAATACATTAATATAATTCATTATATGTAAAAAAGAAAAATTAGATAGATATCAAACTTTGATTCATTTAGATTATCTTGATATAATTTATTTTCATATTAAGAGATAAAAATAATATATAAATCTAGTAACTATTATACAATAACTCATAACTTATAACACCATTTAACATTTTTTTACTATTTAATTATTATAATATATTTTTCTTTTGATTTAATACCTAAAGTTTAAAAAGCATTTACTTACATCAATCCATCTCGTATTATTATTTAATATTTTAATTTTTAATAATGATTTATCAAAATAATAATTTTTACTTAATAATATAAAAATAAAAAAAATTAATATTATCTTATTTTTTTAAAAAAAATAAAGAACCAATCATTATGGGAAACGTGACAAAAAAAATTGAGTTTTTGAATGGTGATACAAAGAACATAAGATATGACACGGTATGAAAAATAATTTAAATACAACATGAATATATGAACATGTCAAAACTATATAAAGCTAATATAATACAAACTCGAGAGTTATTTGAGTAATACTAATTGGACTTACCAATTTCAAACACGATGTGTAAAATAATTAAAACATAATACAATGTTAAAAAAAGAATAACACTACATCATAATCTATATAATGCAAATTAATAAAATATCAAAATATATGTGTATAAAATTTAAATATGATTATAATACAAAAATAATATAAACAAATGAATTTATTTTCTTTTATGTCACTCAATCAATTAATTCAATTTTACTACAATAACACTCCAATTGATTAAGCTTTATTACAATTACCTCCAACTAATTGGTCATTACAGAATTATCCCCCAAATATTTCTCTTTTAATTTGCTTTTACTTTTCAAAATTAACTCGCAATTGATTGAACAATTTAGGGATAATTTTCGTAATAAATTATATGATACTATGCAATTACATAAAAGATTTACTAAGAGGCTAACAGTAGAAGATGAGAGAGGGAGAGGGGGAGTCCTAATAAACACTGGCATTGCATTTAATAGAAAAGCCATCATTGCAAAAGTACGTCATCATTATCATGCAATACAAAAGCAGTATGTGTGAGTGTTTTTTTTATCACACTAATGAAAGGCAGCATTTGCATTGGCATTTGAATTTTGTCTTGTTTTTGCTTTGGATTTAGAGTTAGCAAAGAGCGAGGCAAGTTATTTAGCATTTACAGTGAGAGTCTTAAATGCCCTTGTTTCTTTTTTCTTTTACTCAATGACAATTGACAAATGACATTTCCTCTGCAACGGCCCTTTCATACCTTCTCTGAGTCTGAGCTTAAGTAATTTCCCAACCACCCTCCCTTTTGTCCTCTTTGTCTTATTCACTTGTCTTCTGTTTTTTTTCTTCAAATACCTTTTTCTTGCCCTCCTTCCCAACCTAACTCTGCTATTTAATGCGCATATCTATCTCCATTCTTTTTTCTTTTCTTTTCTTCTCTTTTCACAATTCATTTTTCAAATTTTTATGTATTGTGTTGTATTCTATTAATATTATTGCATAAGATAACCCATCCTTACTCTTGTATTCTATTGTATAGAGGATAATACCGGCTCTCTCTGCTGCTTCCAATCATTACTTCTCAAAACTCTTATCAGTTTAATACATTAATTATCATCACAAGATTCGCATTTCAAAAGTTTTTATTCTATTTTTAAATAAATTTATACTTAATTATAATAAAAATAGTAAATGAACTAGTATCATCAATTAACAAAACGTCAACTTAGGTTAATAAATGTATTAAATGTCTAAAAATAATTTATAATATAAACTATAAATAAGGTTTGTTTATGTATTTAACTTTAAAAATACTATTACACTATTTTGCTTTTTTTTTTTTTAAAAGAACCCTAAATTTTACATAATTAAAAAGACACCAGTTAAGCAAACTTATATATTATATAATACATTATTAAAAGCTTATTACCTCATAAATTAAGGTTTAATTTGGATTCAGTTGTACTAGATGGGGTCAGTTCGTTTGTTGAACTTTTCGAGTAATACCCTATTGGTGTAGTGGAAGTTACTTTTTACGCATTTGGTTAAAAAGGTCAAATGAAATTTCCTCCTGACATCGGAGGTCTCCTTTCCCTTTAACTTTGCTCTTTCTTTTTCCTTTTTTCTTATTACCCTTACAATTGTGATGCGAGGATAAAAATATCCCTATCAATTTTAACTATTTCTATCTTATTATCTATTTTTCTTTTTATATTTAAAGTTGATTTAAGTGACTTATAATTATTAAACTAATTATTTATATAATTACTGTTTTGAAAAATAGATTAGTTATTTATATGACTCTTTATTAATTATTATTTCTTAGTTTAAGACATGTGAATATATTATTTTTTCAAATAATTATTATTTGAAAATAAAAATAATCATTTAACTAAAACATAAATAAATTATTATATCAATAATAAATAAAATAAATAAAAAATTATTTTTGATTTAATTTTATTAATTTTTAATTATTTATTAATAAAAATATTGTTTGGCATACATATAATTTTAATAATTTTCAAGTATTCAGTAACTCATAAATGTCAAATAATCTAAAATTTTCTTTGTATATTAATTTTAATCTAATATAATCTAATTTCATTGTTATAGCAGCTAATCTCAAAGCTACCATTGTTTTCAAACTCATCAAAGCAAATCTCACCACACATCCAACGGATCCTATTTGAGAAGAAGCAATCCACCTATACGAATGCAAAACTAATTTAATTTATATGCTTTTATAAGTTTTTAAATGATTTATATTTGTTTAATCCTACGGTTGCATTTCATGCTATATTTACGTAGGCCATGTATGTCAAGTAAATTAAAAATGTCTAATTATTTGTTTAAAATAAAAAAATTAACAATTAAATATATATAAAAATAATATTCTTGATCAATATGATATATGTGTTAGATAGATTCGAAATTTTGTAAGCACTCAAGTGCCATTATATTGTGCTAAATTTATTAGTCAATTTGTTAAAATATCAATCTTATACAAAGTTATAAAAATCTTTAAATCAGTTAATTCCATACCAGTATAAATTAATCCTCCTCTATATAAATATATATGAGTTAATTATTACTTATAAGGTATGTTGGCATTGCATGAAATTGTACGTACGCTATGGAATATGAACTCGAAAAGAAAAGAATCATATATGTATTTATCTAATCAATTTAGCTACAACTAACACCGAACAATGGAGAACATGCCTAATTACATTTTAAAGTATACCAACCCTGTGCTATAGCAACTTTTCTTTGGTTATATGATTTTTTATCCCCCAAAAAAAAAGAATTGGGTTGGACAACATGAAGAGATAATATATATATATATATATATGTAAACAAACTCTTCATGTTACATGCTTGAAAATCTGAATAAGGAGCTGTGTGTGATGTGTGACATGGTAAAGTCAGCTAATATTTGATGCTTTAAATTTGAAACATTTTATGTTTAGGAATATAGTTTAAAGAAAACTTATTGAGTGAATATATTTCTCTCCTTTCTCGAACCTTTAAGTTAAATATATATGTACAGAAGAGAGGAGGCAAAGAAAAAAACTGTTGGATGAACTGTTTAAGGAGAAAAGTTCAAAAGAATGGAAACAAAACCAAAGCATGTATGGCAATTGGCATAGGCACATTTTAAGACGCGAAGATCCACGAACTAATGGTGTTACTGTAAATCTGGAAGAGTGAGTACATTTTTGGCTCAAATATAACATTCTGATGATGATAAATTAAATTATATCAAAAGTACATGTAGTTAAAATATCGAGAAGAGTAAATTAAAGGACATATGTCTATCAATATAAGTCTACGAAAATTAAAAAAGAGAGAAAAGACCCTATTTTAATTATTATTAATTAATAAAAATAAAACGGCAGTCTCTCAACGCTGAATCTTTCGTTGAAATTAAGCATCAAGACCTGCATTACAATTTACAAACAAAAAGCTAAATATTAATACATATTTTCGGAGATTATATATATTATATATATTACATTTATAGATAGGACGAGATCCTGATAATATCAGATGGTGCATTACTACAGGTGCATGCATGATCAAGTCATCAGTGTGCAGCAGCTTCTACTTCTGTTTTATTTTATTTTTTTAGCCCTTTTGTTTTTTTCCCAATATAAATACATATATATATATATATATATATATCTTAATTGTTAGGAGGCCTTTTAGTCAACAACAATGGGAACTGTGTCCCAACGTCCTTTCCACCTTTCTTCTCTTTTTATTTTTTATTTTTTTATTTTACTTTTGCTATGGTACGGGTAAGACCACGAGATCCCCCCCCCCCCCAAACTTCACTCTAGCGACCAATCAAAAATTTGCCTGCTTACCATCAACCTTTTACGGTAAAACTTGAAACTAGGGTTTCACAATTAACCTGGTCAGGAATGTTTTCGGTTACCTTAAAAGAAGTTAAAGGGTGTTTACAGGTTATTATTAAGTTGCAATTATGCTTACTAAGTAATTTAAAATTCTATTTAAGATTAACTATTTGACAAAGATATTATTCTGTATAATAATCTTAAATTTTGCATACACTTATTAATTAAATCTTTAAATTAATTAAATTGCCTTTTCTTGACAAAAAAAAAACCTTAAATTGTTAATTAAAAATATTTTTACTCAATACATATTTTTAATGTAACAAATTTATTATAAATTCTTTCTATAAAAATGTCACCTTGTTTTGTAAATATACTATTTAATAGTGATATAATAAATATACTATTTAAAAGGAATATAGCACATGTAATTTTTTAGAAAAGAAAGAGAAAAACGAAAACCAATCTTCCATAGTTTATATACTAAATTTAATCAGTGTCAAGTAAATTAATCTAGTGAGAACGAGTACAGTATAAATTTATCACTGTCAAGTAAAATATTAAAAGAAATAAGTTTATTATTCAGTAAACAATATCACCGAAAGAAAATTTCGCAGTCAATTGTCATATGTACATATAATCATTTATTTACCTAATATTTTGAAAATAGAATATTGCTATGGAAAAAAAAAAGGGAAAATATGAGAGGTAAATTAGAATGACCCGTTATGTCTTATGCTTTAAACTAAAGAGGATCATTTCTCATAAGAAAAAAGAAAGTATATATGATGAAGAGGATCATTTATTCAAATAATCTATGAAAATAATTCATATATTTAAAAAAAAAAATTATTTAGAAATATATTATAAAGATAAAACGGTATTTTGAAAATTTAAGATTAATATGATGTGCTTTTTCAAGTTATTGCAAAATATATATATATATATGTTTGTAAAAAGTGTTTTAAAATATAGGACTGTTCATAATCTAATTTCATACCCCGAGAAGTTGTGGTTTGGACCATAATATGTAATTTTATGGAAAATAGAAAATTTCTCTTGTAAAAGTGATGAGCAGAGGAAAAGGGAAAATATGAGAAAAAAATTATTGCTCAACTTATCTTATTCGATTAAAACCCTAATTTTAATATTTAGTATTTACCAGCAAGCAAATTGCATATAAACCCTAGTTTGTCCTTAGATTAGACAGTGAGTCAATAGTCATGGCTTCCATATATTCCCCTCTTCTCCCAAATTAAAAAATAAATAAATAAAAAATAAGACAAAATTGTAGGTTAAGTGGATAAGAATAAAAGTAATAATAATAAGGTGGCATGGGGAAGGATGAACTGTACCTCTGGCTCGCTATGATGATTAGGAGTAAAGGAACCCTAACCCTAAGAGGGGTGAATGGCTCGACGCTCATCTCCAGCAGCGGCTCTAGGTTGTTGGTACTGACTGAGTTGACCAATCCCTGCAGAGACGTTCATGGCAAGAAGGCTTGTATCATAGTTACTGCCAGCATCAAAGCTCATTATCATCTGCTGCTGATGATGATCCCGTGGGAAGAACTGGTGCTGGTAATGATGTTCCCGCCCACCGCCACCACCGCTCCCGATCAGATTGATCCCCAAGTTCTGATTTGTGGTGGCGGTGGCTGTGGCCGCAGCTGCCGCCGCCGCTATGAGGCCAGCATGGCCAGTGATGCCCAAGCTCTGATACTTTGATAGTTCAGACTTGGCACAGCTCAGATCCATTTGCAGTTGGCGGAGCTGGTGCTGAAGGAGAGATATGACTCCAACGCAGCCGTACACAGGGTCACGGAGACGCATATCTGCCTCGTATGCTAATGAATTGACGGCGTCCTCTCGCTGCGATGGGTGCAGCTCGTTGAGCAGTTTCGTGATGTTGCTAGCGCCAAATACCTTGTGGACGTTGACAAATTTTTGGGGCTGATCAGGTGGGAAGTAGGGTGCAAAAACGCACTCTGGCTGGCATTTCCTCCTCAAGAATTTACATGCCGCACATGGGGAATTGGATGATGATGCCATATTCCACCTTTTTCTCTGCAACATCATATCATGCACCAAAACCAAGCATAAGTTTACATTAATGAGTATAATAAGAAACGAATGAAGAATTTCTAGGCCTATTCAAATCTTTTCAGTACCATATATAGTGCACAGATGAACACTGATCTATATGTTGAATAGAGATGAGAAAGGAAATTGCGGGCACTTAAAGAAAATTAAAAGGGAAAAACTGTACTCCTACTAAATAACAATATTATGGATGAATCAGTGGAACCAAACCAAACAAGTTCAATAAAGGATGTGCGAAATCAAGTGGCGGTGCGGCTACGAGCGACGGGCGAGGCTTAGGGCTTTGGGGGTTGAAATTTATTTATAGATGTGAAGCAAATGATGAGAGAACCTACTACATATATGGAAAGTTGACGGCTTTTATAACTTTACGCGTATAAAAGAACTTAAAACCGGAAAGATTAACCTTGCAGTATCTGCCTTTTAAATACTGATGATTCTGTCTTCAGATTCGTTCTCAGAAGTGAATAATTTCCAAAGAATTGAAAGCAAATATTTTTCTATTCTAGCTTATGATGGCTGGCTGGTTGACTAATTAAAAAAAAAAAAAAAGAACTTATTTATGGAATGAACGGGAAGAAGCAATTAAATCTTGAGAGAATATTTTCTTGGCAATAATATCCCAGACTTGTATCAAATATTTACTTTTATGGCCGCAAGGGAATCCATGAAGGAAGATAGAGAGAATTAAGTAGAAGCGTAGGTTGTAGGATTCTGGGAAGGAGAGGAGAGGAGAGGAGGGATGAAACAAGTGAGGCTGGCTTGCTGATTTTTACCGGTAGGTTAGTGGGATTGGATCTCGTGAAGAAGACCTTTACTTCGCAACTTTCGATGGAAAGCTTTTGGGGAACAGATCTTGCTTGAATTTCATAGAAAATACTCTACTGTTACCAGCTTCTTCAATTTGCTGTAAAGGTGTAATGAACGAAACTTTATTATAAGTAGGAAAGAGGGACAGATATTTGAATTAGAAATTACAAACAAAATCTTGTGATGAACTCATCACCTAACCTAACAATATATATTATTAAAAAGAAACTTAAAATAAAATAAGAAGAGTTTTTTTTTTTTTAATTTGAATATTGGAAAGAGGAAAAATAATGGTGAAAAGGAGAGACGGGAAAAGATTAAGAAGAGGGTGTCTGACTCTGACTATATGGGAGATCTTGGGATGAAGAATTTTACCTATTATTCTTATTCTTTTTGTCTTGGGAGTTTAATAAAATAAAAATACTAATAAATAATAAACAGAAAAAGATGATATAGGGGGAGTAGTACTAGTACTAGATGAGCGTGGCCTCGATTTCTTCAGTCAAACCTTATTTATTTTATTTTATATTTTTTCTTTTGATTACTTTCCTGCAACTTCTTTTACTGCAGTTGATTTGGGGGGGGGGGGTAAACAGATGGAGGATGGATGAGTGTTGTTGGTGAAACCTCTAGAAAGGGCACTCTTTTATTGTAGTATCCATTTATGGCGTTGGGAACATGTTGATGCTAATTTGTCTTGTTTTGGGGCTATATGTTCGCCGGAAAACCCAGGGGCAAGGAAAGTGCATAAAGATGATGATGATGATGAGTAGCATTCGCTACGCTGGCTGATGCATCTTATTCTTTGTAAAGTAAACTATGAAGCTAGCTATAAGGCATAGGAAGGAGAGAAAGAGAGACAAAGGAAGAAACAGAAAGAGAGATGGGAGGTAAAATCGGCGAAGGAGTAGAGGGATAGTCCCCCAGGAGCAGAGGCTAAGGGAACGCGGAGAAATCAGAGAGAGTGGGGCGGGGGAGTGAGTGAGTGAGGCAGACAATGAGTGGATTTGAGGGTGAGGGGACAGGAGGGGAAGGGAGCCTCTCTTTCTCTCTCTTTCCTCTCTCTCTTTATTAACAATACCTACTCTTTGCTTTTTTCTTATTATTACTGAGCCTTGTCAGAGATTTGGAGCATGTTGTGTTGCTGTGACATGACCCTTCCTCCTTTTTCTCTGCACACTGCATTTTGTACAATCTTTTTTTTTTTTTTTTTTTTTGTTTAAGTTTTTAGTTTTTATTAGGTTTCAGGTCGTGCATGTGTCCCCATTTCCTGCGTTTTGTCTATCTATAGTGTTCATTTGATTGGTTAGATTAATAATTAAGTTAAAATTTTTGTATCAATTAAATAAATGAAGTTTTAAAAATTTAATTGATAATTTAATCAATTTAATCAGATAAAAAATTAATTAAATAAAAAAAATTTGATTTAATTCAATCAATTTTAATTAATCAAACAAATCTGAGGAAAAATTTTTTAGGTGCATGCTTGTTTATATATATATACAACTAAAATACAAAGACTAAAATAAGTAATTGTGAAGTGAAGCCGTGTGAAGCAAGGCAGTCAAAGAAAGCCCGAAGTCTTGACTACTTGACTAACGACAAATCTAAAAAACAAAATTAGAGTTAGCAAATTAAACATGGCAAAGAAAGCAGAGGGCAGATCGGCTTGATGAGACGAGGGAAGTGACTAGGAAACCTTGACGAGAGTGAGAGCTTTTAAGGTCCGAGTTTGAAAAAAAAACAAAAAGTTTTGAGTTTGAGCGTTTAACTCGAGGTCAGAGTTTAGTGTTCTTAGAGTTACTGTTTTATAGAGTTTTAGCCTTAGGGATTTTACTATTGTAATATTTTTATTTAATTAAAAAACTATATATCCCATATATTAGAGGATATTGCCGTTTACGATAAAATTTACTTTGGTTAATCTTGTTTAACGAAATCAAATTAATAAGCAATTAAATTTTCTTAAATTTTTCTTGCGATAAGCAATCGAACTTATTTCAATGATTAATTGATTAATCAAAAAATTTTGATTTGATTGGTTAATTCAAGTAAATATATCTATCCACCTACTTATGTAGTTATATTCCAACTTCAACGCACAAAAATCAGATGGATTTGGGTTGAATTATTTGAAATTTAGATTATAAAATTTTTAATTTTAATTTTTTTGGATTTGGGTTTCAATTTTTTTCTTTTTGGTTTGAGCTTAGGTCAAGTTTGAGTTTCTTCATTTTTATTCTATGTTAAACGTAATTATTTCTATTTAATTAAATATTTGAATTTAAGAAAAAATATTATTTTTTAAATAAGCTTTTGTATAATATGATATTTTTTTCTATATTTGTATATTAATATCAATATTCATTAACATTAAGAAGATATAAAATTATTTTGTTATGTAAAATCAATTTGTTTCATATAATTAATTATAGAAATTATAATATATTATCATAGTAATATTTGAAACAATTGATTTAATAAATTTGTATATTCAACATATATTATGATTTATATTATGCATACATATAACTATAATTGTTTACACTAATAATAAAACAAAAAAGTATAAATGGCTTTATTTGAATAAAAAATAAAATTAAAGTTTACAAGTTAGTGAGACAATGAAAAATGTACTACTAGTAGTTATTATTGAATTACTTCTACTAATGGTTTAATCTTAACTTTAAACTAATCTTTTTTTTTTTTTTAAGAAATCTTGATTAAAAATTACTTCATAAATATAGTATATATTTTGATATCTTAATATTTTAATCATTTATCATCTGAATAGCAAATATTAGATAATAATAACCAATGAAGATGAGATGATATAACGATTTACAGATGTGATATTTTTAAATAGATACAACTATATGACACAAGTTGTATAAGATAATATGATGATCCTATTTATTAATTAGGTTGTACTTAAATAAAAATAATTATTTAAGAAAAGAAATTTGTGAATTTTAAAGAAATGGGAAGTATGCGTAAATGAGTTTAAGTTTGACATAAAAGAAAAGCAAACAATTAATAGTATGACTATATAAGTATTAGTTTTTGACCGCATACTAATTAAGTTTTTTTATCAATTAGTTTTTTATTTATTTCCTTAACATATATAAAATTAATAGTATGAATGTTTGTAAGTTGATATCTTATTTTAAACGAGTTTAAACATATCACATATGCTAATATATATTAGATAAATTAAATAAATTAAACTTTATATTGAAATTTAAGAATAATGATATAGATAAAAAAAATCACCATTTATGTACTTTTAACTTTATCCTAAAAATTCTCTTCTAGAAGATTTATTTAAAAAATCAGCATTTTATTCTTTGCAGTTCTAAGAAAAAAAACACTTATCTTTAATTTACAATTTAATTACCTACACATATCTTAATTTTTCTTTATTATGATCTTAAGATGGGTTTAATTTTTAAATTAATTGTTGACAATTAGACGAAAGACATACTTATTTAGATAGTGGATTCATCAATAAATGAAAGGTTAAAGTTACAAGTAGAAAACAATAAATTTGTTTTTACTGTATATACATATTAAATTTTAAATTTTTAAATAAACCAATAAAATTAGAATAAAATTGATAATTAAAGCTTTTGTTTTATAAAAAAATTATTTAATTACAAGTCAATAATTATTATTGAGTATTAAATTTGGATAATCAGGTCGGTCTTGTGTTTAGGTTAATCTTGGCTAGAGTGTTTGTGGGTTTGGGTTTTTTTAGGTTTGGGTTTTTCTGGATTTAGATTTTTTTTTTTTGGTTTTGATTATTTTGGGTTCAGATCATTTTGGATACAAATCATTTCAGATTCAAATTTTTAACTTTTCTATTACATTGAATTTGAGCAATTCAAGTTTGGGGACTATTGCAAATGATTTTTATGGTTCATTTTACCATCTTTACTCTTATGCTTTCATTTCTCTTTGGAGTTTGTAATTGTTTACATCAGATTTTGCAAATATTATCATTAAACATTGAATTCAAAATCAATTTGGCTTAGATCCAAGCGATTTGATTCAGCTCTATTGCTATAGATTCAGCTTCTTATCCCTATATTGCATTGCAAATCAAGTTACAGTTCACAGTGTAATTATGATGCTACAATAAACTGTTAATCTATATCTTAGAGGTTAATTAGAATTTATTCAGTATACAATATTTGCTATAGATTGTGAATCAAATAAAAAAATTTTCATCTATAAATTTTTAATTATATATTATCAATACTTGGATGATAGATTTCTTGAAATATAAAAGTTTTGCAAGGAAATTATGCATAGTTCTAATTATGGAATTATCAGTACAACAAATTTATTTTCCTTAACTGTTTTATCAAGAAATGATACTAATATATAAGCCATTGAGTTTGACACGTTGCTATGTTCATACTCACATAATAAGCAATCGATCTTATAGGTTGAAATTTGAAAAAAAAAAATTGGGCTTATAGTTGTTAGAAGAACCAAATGCACTACATATATACTCAATATGAGAATACTATTTGGTAGTTCACTTAGTATCTATGACAACATTTTTATGTTTTAGTTGTAGTAATCTTTTGACTTGAGATAAAAATATATACTTTGATTTTACATTGCCTATGGTCTTATGCCTAGTCAAGTACTTTCGAGTATAACATGATGCATATAAAGATGCACAAATAATCAAAATAAGATTTATCACCTTGAGTGCCCCAGAGAATATCTTAATTATTATTGAAAGTATTAACTGTTGAAATCTTTGGCCAAAGTTGTGTATGGTTTATAAAAGTTTCGAATACTTATTATGAGTTAATGACTTAACAAAGGCTTATTAAAATGATGGAACAAAATTGAGTAGACACTAAGCTACACTCAATGTTAAATTGAGATATTAAGTGATGAAAAAAAATTAATTATATTGAGACACCAACCATGGATAGATTAGTCAAACTGCATTAACTATTCCTTGACAATTAGGAGTTAGGACTCTATCACTGGATCACAACTAAAATCTAGGAATATGAGATTGGTTATTAGAGAATAAATAATGAAATTAAATGGTTTGGTTCATATAATCCATTTCTAAATAAGATTACAATTCTTATATTTATTGCCAGCAATTAATGAACAAAATAGGTCACAAACAACAGAACTAGGTTTTAGAAATTAAGTTGAAATCAATTTAGATTGAATTAAAATTAATAGGGATCTAATTAAGGACCTAACTAAATGAATTAAATAGGTTATTAAGGGTCACCATCAAGAGAATTCTATTTGGAATAGAACTCAAGGCATGACCAGCCAACTAGTAAAACTTGAAACGTCAATCACATTGCACTTAGTTTCTTAATGGGTTTAAGACTTTGGCTAACAATCCATCTATTTAAAAAACATAGGTTGCCCTCTTTAAACATATTTTATAAAAGATAAATTTCATATTATTCAAATGAATTAAACACATTCTTTCTTCTTTCTGTTAATAGAATAGGTTTTCGCATGGATGCAATAAAGTGCTAAATCCAAAGATTAACTACAATACATAAATAGGGAGTCACCATTAATTTTTTTTGCAGTGTAATTAGTCTCTAATACAGATCTATTATTTTTAATGTAATACTAAGCTTCACTAAGGCACAGTAAAAGAAAAAGTTTAGGCCTACTAATAACTTTATGCAATGGAGTTATCTAATCTCATTTTGTGCACTAAAATTAGCTAATGTTGATATTTTAATTAGAATATTAATTTCTAGTTCCTTTTAGATAAGTTTTACTTATTTATTTCTTTATTAAATTAGGTAGTGGACTAATGTTTTTTTTTTTTTTGTGTTTTTGATAATGTAGAGTGACAAGGAACTTTAAGGCACTAGAAGACAATAAAGAAAAGGTAGAAGTTCAACACATAAAAGGACTGGTGTGTAGTGCTGTAATGCCTACACCACCACTAGAGAACTAAATGGTTGGCATCGCAATGTAATTGACAACCATAAAAAAATCTGCCTTTTTGCTGTTATTGCACGTGAAGTTTCTATATCTAGCTTTTGAGATTTTATAAATAGAACTTTTAAAACTTAAATTTAGACTTTTTGACTTTTATTAACCCTAGGTTTTAAGAGAAAACTAGCCCCAAAAGCATTTAGAAAAAGAAGAGTTTTGGAGAAGCATAAAGATTAAAAACCTGATTAATCTTAGTTTTCTCTTTTCCCTTTATCTTTTTTATCTTTCTAGCAATATTTATGATGGGAAAACTCCTTCGCTTTGTGTTTTCTTTAATTATAATGAACTAAACTAATTTTTTCAAGGATTGCCATGCAACTCAACATGTAGTTTGGATTACTTTATTCTCTTTCTGGATTTTAATGATATTTGAATTGTTTTTTCAATCTTATGTTTAATACTTCTAGTTGTTTGATCACCAATTAGATTGATTAGGTAAACTTAATGAACTTAGGAAAGGGAAATTAATGTTTAAACATGGATTAGATATCATATGTTTTAGATTTATTTATTACGATAATTGATTTGCATGTGAGATAGGAATATACTGATGTCATTAATGTGCTTCCCATAAAGGGAGCACGCGGTAACGACTTAAAAATATTTTTGACGAGAAAATGTCTTCTCGATCAGGACTCTTTCTTTTTTTGACATGATGAGAGTGATAAAGTATAGATTTTTAGCTTTTGACCATAAGCAGGGACCATTGGATGAATCGTTCATCCAACTGGTCTTGGATGGCTACCATGAAATGGCCAATGCTTAGAGTCGCCACTGGTCATTTGGGCTAGGCATGATTGAATGCCTATTAAAGTCAATATTTCAGGTTACAGAACTTAAAACATTGATTCCATAGTCTGCATGGTCCAAAGATTCGACGATTGGGTATTGGAGTTGGTTACGCATGGGGAAGGATTAGTACCCTCTCGATGCCTAAAATTGGTACCATCTCGCTATGTCTGACCTTGGTTTCAATTTCCTCAGTTCTGACTTATCATTATTTCGATATAATCTCATTTTAATGCATGAATTTGGATAAAATAGCCAATTATGGTTTTAATGAAAATTTTAATCCCATATGCGTCTTGAAGAAATGGAACTCAACATGTAGTTTAGATTACTTTGTTCTCTTTCTTGATTTTAATGATATTTAAATAGTTTGTTCAATCTTATGTTTAATATTTCTAGTTGTTTGATCACCAATTAGATTGATTAGGTAAACTTAATGAACTTAGGAAAGGAAATTTGTGTTTAAACATGGATTAAATAACATATGTTTTAGATTTATTTATTGCAATAATTGATTTGCATGTAAGATAGGAATATACCGATGTTGTTAATGTGCCTCCCATAAAGAGAGCACGCGGTAATGACTTAAAAATATTTTTGACAAGAAAATGTCCTCTCGATCAGGACTCTTCCTTTTTTAACATGATGAGAATGATAAAGTATAGATTTTCAGCTCTTGACCATAAGCAGGGACCGTTGGATGAATCGTTCATCCAACTGGCCTTGGATGGCTACCATGAAATGGCCAACGCTTAGAGTCGCCAATGGTTATTTGGGCTAGGCATGATCGAATGCCTATTAAAGTCAACATTTTGGGTTACAATACTCAAAACATTGATTCCATAGTCTGCATGGTCCAAAGATTCAACGATTGGGTATTGGAGTTGGTTACGCATGGGGAAGGATTAGTACCCTGTCGATGCCTAAAATTGGTACCATCTCGCTATGTCTTACCTTGGTTTTGATTTCCTCAGTTCTGGTTTATCATTATTTTGATATAATACCATTTTAATGCATGAATTTGGATAAAATAACCAATTAGGGTTTTAAAAAAATTTTAATCCCGTATGTGTATTGAATAAATGGAAAACATAGAGATTTTCGACAAAAATAATCTTTAAATTTAACTTTGAAAATCAGATATTTTGTATCAAGCATTAAAGGGATACTAACACGAAACATTGCCTTTATGATTTTTGAAAATGATTTAGAAATATGACTACAAGATGAACACCACGAAGAAAAATGTGTTAGGAAGACGAAAAATGAGATAATATTACATAAAATAAATCACATAAAAAAAGAGGAAGAATGATTGGAATATAAGAAATCTCAAGACAGCAAATAATCAAATTAAAAAATTTGCAAATTAATTCATAAATATCATAGTGAAAACAAATCAAAAGGATAAAGCCAAAACTACCTAATCAAATCGTCTTGCATGATTATGATTAATCTTTAATTTCAAGAACATAAAGAACGAATCAATATTTGAACGTACCTCGATCTTGAAAAGTTTTTTAGCATTTCTGTGACCCTAAGAACATGTACACCGAGCTTGGTTGTCATAAACCAAAGCTATCCAATTGGCTAGCCTCTAATGGTTATCCACGTAGGTGATCCAAAAAACTTTCAATAATGAAGAAACTTTGTTGTCAAAAGTCATGCTTGCAGCTTAGGTTTCAACAAACCTTCCCTTGCACTTAGAAGACATTGATTCTATAATCAAAGTTTAAAAGAAAATTATTTTCCCCTAAAAAGAACTAAGATTATGCAATCCCTTAGAGTTTTAGGGAAAAACAAAGACTAGGTTTTCAAAGCTTTCTTGGTTGATTTTTTAAGTGTGAAAACAAGTATATGGGATAGTAATCATTAAATAATATATCTAGGGTTTAAAATTTTAATTTCTAAGAAATTATAATTTTGCCCTTGGCCTATGTGAACTTATTAAAAGTGAATTTAAGTAACTATTACTTGCATTAGACTTATTAGCCCAGTTTCAATTTAATTTCTACTAATCACCCTTATGTGTGTGACCTATTAGGCCCCTATCATATTGTTAATAAATTTAAAGTAGCCTAACAAAAATATTTTATATTTATAGACTAAGATTAGCATCTAGCAAAGCATTATGGCCACCTAACATGCATAGAGTGTCAATATGGTTTGGCCAAGGACTTTGAGTTAACACGGGCTAAGTACATGCAGGATATGTCCCCTCATATCACTTACGATGATGAATTCTCTTTAGACTACTCATTCACCCACCATATGATTCATGTCATAACCAAAACCATCTTATCATAAACATCCATCTATTATGGACCTGTTCATAATGGTATCAAAGCATGACACTCCTTATATGAGGTGATATGGTGTCAAAAGTCTAAGGATCACTTACACTACTTGTAGACACCCCATTTTGTCCAAACCAACATTTAAAGTATCAGAAGTCATCATCTGAGGTACCATCGAGGTTATTCAAAGAAGCACAAGTCAAGTTCCCATCATTCTCAGCTAATGTAAAGAGTTCAAAGAGTCAAAGGTAAGAAAATTTGTATTTTTGTATGCATGTCTTGATATATAGGTGTAAGTTATCAATACAAGGCTCTATATTATTCAAATTTCAAAATCTTGCTAGTTGTATCAATACCAAAGGGCATGGTATTGATATCTGATGAGTAGTATCGATACCAAGGGTGTTTGTATCGATACAGAGTTATGTCATAGCTAAAATCATAATTTTTGGCCAACAAGTGTCAATACAAGAATGCATGTATCGACACAACAAGCTTGGTATTGATATAGGCTTGCTGGTATCGATACACCAAGCTTTTTATTGCTACCTTATTCAAAGTATCGACACATTCTAGGTTTTTTTTTTGCTCAATGAATCGATACAAAGCTCAATGTGTTGATACACAAGGCTATTTTTGGCCTAAGTTGAGGCATTTTTCCTCTATTCGTACCATGACTTCAAAACTTAAATTTGGTTACAATATTAGCTTTAAAAAGCATCCTATATCAAATGTAACTTCATACAAATCATGTGGATTTAATTTTTGGGCTCTAAACATGGAAAAGCCTATTGAGCTTAGCATGAAGGTATTTTGGTTTTATAAAGGACAAACTTGAGATTATTCTTTAACCTGCTAATGCAAGGTTTTTTCTGCCTGCAAGAATTAAGATTAACCAATAAATATTGAAAGGTATCACATTGGCACAATGAGTTATCATATTGTACATGTCAAAAGTCCTGTGTGCCATCATTGCTAGGTCATTTTAGTGGTTAAAATTATCCACTATATAATCCAACTTTTACTCAGCTGAGAGGGAAACGTTTTTCCTCAACCATAACAAAAAAATCTGAAGCTCTCCCAAAAACTCCATTCTTGTAGCTCCCTTTCCATTTTTCCAAAAACCCTTCCAAAACCTCTCATTTCCCTCATCTCTACCCCAGAAACTATCCTCTATAGCCACCATAACCAAAAACTCTTTCTTTTTACTTTTTTTTTGTTAATCCATAGCAAAGAAAAGGAGGGAAATGAGCTAGAAGTTGTTAGATTATTGTTTAAAGATAAAGCTAGGAGTTCAAGCTTCCATTTGGGCGTATTTTCTATCTTTTATTCCTTTTATTTTCTTTTTTTTTCATCATCATCTTAGTGAACTACCATATTTCCATAACCTTATTAAGGCTTCAATGCATTATTATGGCTTTATTTGTTGTAACCTTGGTATTTTGATGAGTTTCTTGGAGCTTCAATGGTGTTTTAATGAACTAGAATGCCATATTTCTTATTGACATTAAAACAACCTCTGCTCATGCATGTTTGCCATGTTTTCTTAATCTCTACATGCACATTTCATGTGTGAATGCTCAACCTAGCATATTTTGATCTTAACTATACCTTGGGATGCATTTCCACTATAATTTCCTTGTTGAAGTGCATAGATAGTTTGCTGTTTTAAGTGATTGTTCCTATTTGATATCTTTACTTAGTTTAGTTCATCATTTGTTTGTTAAAATGCCTTTATAATGCTTACCAAAATCTATTTTCAAACAAAAACCCAAGTTAAGTCTATACTAAACTAAATCAGTAGGGCTTAGCATGAATTTAATGTTTTCAATATATTGGCTCTCCAATCTTGGGGACATATCAAACATAAATGTTTGGAATCATGGCCTCATTAGGCCAAATAAATTCTATTTTTAATCCAAAATAAAAAATGCTTTTAAATATTCAGGTTAAGCCTTATTTCGAACTTATCATGACTATTGGCATGGATAGCGGATGGTTCAGTGGCCTACTCTACAAGAGTTGGATTAGTCCCTTACTTCACTGTCAGGACTTTGGTGAATGGACATTCGCATGTCCAACACTCTGACACGTGATTGTAAAATCCTTAACTTGAAGAAACCATTGTTCACAGTGATCCTTATTTGAAAAATTATTTTTGGACACAAAATGATTTTTTTTTAGAATTTTTAGCATTTTTCTTGGAAAAGGCTTCAAATTACTTTTACAATGATACCTTGTTTTTCCTTGAATCATTTCAGATATGAAAGTTATGATTTTTTGAACATTCAGTGTCGATAACCCTTAGAAATAGTGATTTGTATTCTGTTTGGGCAATTCTAACCCATCAAATGATTTTTTTGGGTTTTTTCAACATTTTTCTTGAAAAGTTTGCAAAATTCCCTTTCTAAAATGGTATCATTAGCGATTTAAAAGTTCCAAATGAGTTCGAGATGATTTTTTTTAAAGTTCACTACTTCCTTTTTCTAGCACTTGCTATCAATGTTAACTTAGACCCAGTTTCAAAAATTAATCCCCCCTAGAAAGCAATTTTCTAGGATTTAATGAATATTTTTATATTAATCCTTATCAAGTTACCTTTCTAGGGTACGTCCCTTGTTTTTGCTAAATTTGAGAAAATTTACTTAGATCTTCTTGAACCATCTTTTCTAGTCATTCAAATGACTCAATGTATTTTTAATGGTTTCTCACCATGGTGTTATGAGTCATGAAGTAAGTCCCATTAGGCCCGGATCAAAACCTAAAAATGTTTTCGAAATTAATTTCCCTTTCCTATTAAAAAATTGATTTTCCATTTTAAAATCTTGTTTCTTAAATATAAATATATAATTTTGATTTTTAAAATTATTTAAAATCTTTCTTTTCAAGGGGATAATCTTATCCTGTTTTTCTTCAGGGGCTACTCTAACCTTGCTTTTTTGAGGGGATTCTCTAACTTTCTTTTCTTTGAGGGGATACTCTAACCTCACTTTTCAAAAGTACATCCAAAATCTAAGTTTTCCCTCCTCCAAGCTTCCCTAAACTTTTTATCAAAATTTTCATGCCTAAGATGACCATCGAATCCAAACATGTCTCAAATTTGTCAATTCAGTTATTCATCAACGACTGAGGTCAATTATGAGATATATCCCAACCATCCTTTTTTTTAATGTTTTTGTCTATTCTTCTTTAATGCACCTTTTATTATATTTCTGTATGTCTTACTAACTTGTTTCACTTTTTTATTACAATTTGCATCCATGCTTTCAAAAAAAAAATTAAATTGCATTAAACCTGAGCAATGTTCTGCCTCTAGTGCTTGATGCAGAGTATCTTTTTCTAAATCAATCCACATCTTATGTTACCAAATCCTTTATGTTTCAAATCCTTCTTGAGTTGCATAGCTAACTCCCGGACCCTTTTAAAATGAATTCTAGTATACGCAATCTGTAAAATTAGTGTTTCAAGTTTCATAATTTGAAATCACTGATTTTAATAGGTATTCTGTCATACCTAGCCCAAAATAATCAGTGGCGACTCCAAGTCATAGTCATTTCGTAATTGTTATCCAACACTAATTGGATAAACGATTCATCTGATAGTCCTCCATTTGACTTTTATACTATCACGTGTAATTTAAATCCCAATCAAGGGATGATCCAAAGGTGAACTCCTTATTGCTTTCATTTTTAAGTCATACCGCACTATACGAGAAATACAGGTACATTGTGACAGCTTGGTGACTCCACTAGGGATTTAATTTTAAGAGTCAGGCCTACAACTAGCTAATTTTATCACGATTCTCGATTTCCCTTAATTTTAGTAATTATTTATTTTTAATCCACTTTCTTCATCCTTTTTGTACATGACATTTATTTGCCATCATTCTTCTGTTCTTGTGATTGCTAGGGTTCCTTCCTACTTAAAAAATAAATACAATAATTTTGGTATAATGGTAATAAGAAGTGAATAAAAAGGTTGTAGTTTCCTTGACACATACCACATATTCAAATCTGTATTAGACTCTCGATCGTTATTTTTTTTTAGAGAAAGACTAACAACTTTATTAGGTAGAAGTGAGCTAATTGTCCTTAATGGTATCTTTTCTTTACTTGTAAGCTAGCAATATCATTTGGGGTGTAAAGTACTTATGCTTTTGTGGTATTCTTTTTATCTGTATAGGCATAGCAAAATACATGCATTTGAATCGAGCCTATTTCACCAAGCCTATGATGGGCCCATGATCGGTGTGCTTCAGTTGTCTTTACCAAACAAAAGAACAATTTAAAAACCTTTTAGAGTCAACTAAACCTTATATATTAGCCATAAGAGCCAAACAATGTTAGGCCATATCGAAGTACTGCTAGATTGACTCAAAGAATAAGACACTCGGGGAAACACTTCTTACGTATTACTCTTTTTTATCATTTCTTTGTTGCATAGATGATGATGAACCAATAGTGTCACCAATGCCCTCTCTCATACCTTGAATTATGTTATCCACTGTAGTAATACAATATGGGCATGTCGTTATGTTGTCTGACCACCAACTAATACCTTTTTCCTTTCATAAGAAATAATATTCGAATGTTGTCACTTAGTATCTCTTTTGAGGTCGATGTCGCCTCCCAGGGAACTGAACCTACTAGGTTTGTCATTATGTTGCTTAACCAATGGCTTAAAGCCTATCAATCATTAGATGATGACAAGTGAGTACCTAACGTCCTTAGAGGCATCATGTTGTCTTGCAATCAGCAAACACCTGAGCAAGCTGTCATGCTGTCTGATGGATGACTTGACATTATCTTGTAACTGTATAGTGACAAATGAATCATCACTATCTTAAGCATTGATCTTTATCCCAATAAGACACTTATATCCCAAACATTTCGATATGATGTCCGCATAAGTATAAGCTCGATAGACAAAAATATCTATACCCATGTTTTTTTTATACTCGCCTAGAGGCATTGTAATGCCACCATGCATTTTTATTTTATGGATTTATTTCTTATCTTTAATACATTATTTAGTGTTTCTTCTATTGTTGTCTTTGCTACATGTATCATATCATTTTATATCATCTCAGGATAGTTGATTTCAGAGGTAGTGTCCATAGACAAGTATCTTACCATTGCACAAGCATTAGCTAAAGGTTTCCAAGATTTTGAGACAGTCAAGATCGAGTCAAAAAAGAAATAGAGAGAGAGAGTGTGTGTGGGGATAGTCTTTGGCCTAGATATATCTCAAAGATCCCAAAAAAAGCTAAAATGGTTTTTAGGCCATTTAATTTTTTGGAGTTGAAAGATGTACGGAATGGTTGGTATGAGAATTATAAGGCAATCTTCATAGAAGATTATAGGGATATTGCTTTATTGATTCAGGTTAAAGTTGACTTCAGATTACTACATGCTGCAATACAATTTTAGAATCTCACATATAGGTGTTTCACTTTCAACAGGCATGATTTGGTCCTTACTGTTGAAGAGTATGCAACCATGCCTAATATTAGAAAGGCCCAATTTGACAAAATTTATTCTAAATTGGCAAAAGCTATACCTCTCAAAAAGAAGCTGCCCAATATGCTTGGAATCAAATAGCACTGGGCGGACTCATATCTAGTCAAATCGGGGAATTGTGTGTGTATTACATGGGATAGTTAAAAAGCTACCATGAGTACTCATCAGACAAGAAGAAAATTTAATATGCTTTCGTATTGGCAATTTATGGTTTGATCATTTTTTTAAGGGCTTTAGGACATATAGAGGTTGTCGCGGTATATATATGCTCAAAACTAAGTTACAGTATCAATCCTGCTCTTGCCATCTTAATGGAGACATCCGGTCCTTAAATTTTGAGAGAAAAAAGCCAAAGCACACTTCGTCGGATGCTCATCAATGTTGTACTTATGGCTCCTCAATCATTTTTTGGGGTAAGAGACCATTATAATTGTACATGCTGAATTTTAGTCCTCTCACCAAGTTTTTGGAAAAATAGTGGCTGCAAGATGCCACCAAAGATCAATGGATTGCAAAGTTTTGAGATTTGAATGCCAGTAAAATGACTTAGACATTTCCATGGATTATTTTTAGCCTAATTTTGCATAAATGCAAACATTTCATTAGGTGCCTCTTAGTGGATTATAGGGAAGCAACAATTATGCTCCGCTCATGGCTTTATGGCAATTTGATTACCCATAGTTTGTCCCCATTACTCGTGACCTTTGTATACCAGATTTTGAATATGGAGTGGATGGTTACATAAGCCAAGTGGAAAAGATCTTTGATGCATGGAGAAAAACTTACCGTATCATATTGAAAAAAGAGAAAATAGTAACTCCAACCTATGAAGATTGGACAGCTAGAAGAGTTGATAACACCGTACTGTCGCCTGCTAATGGAAACCCCATGCTCTGATAAATAACCCTTTATTTGAGATTAAAATCTCGAAGCATGAGTTTGCATAAGAAAAAGCTATTTTCACTAAAAAAACTCATTAGTTGCAAAAAAAGAAGAGCCAATTGGAGCATGAATGTCAAGTCTGAGAAGAATGGATACGCGCCTTGTTTAGACAAAAAATGCCATCAACGAAGATCTTTAAAACTTGAAAAAACAATACATGGCACTTTAGAAGACAAAAAAAATATGAAGGAATTGGCAAATCCCTAGCCAAATGGAAAGCCAAGCTTGTCTCTCTTGCTAATGACTTAGAGGCTTGGATGGCTCAAGCAAAGACTACTACTGAAGAACTCACTAAGACTCGTGCATTTGAATTAGTTTATCAAAAAAGAAGTAAAAGCTTGGCAGCTCAAGTACAAGTTCTTCAAGAAGGAAAGATCGAGAATGAAGCTTTGACTACAAGGTTCAGGAGTTAGAGCATGCCCTTCAGGCCCAGCAAGATCAGGTTGAGAGATTGTCAAGCACTTCTAAAGAATTACACTTAATTAGATTTTGCTTGACCAATCTCAATAGAGTATGGGAAATGTATCCAAAACCTTATTAAACAAATCTGCATGGTTCAAACTAGCCCAGACGACATGATCGAATTAGCTAGATCAGTGAGGCAAGACTTTAGTCCCATAAATGATAGCAGATAAGAACTATTGCACTTTCTAGTACTTGTAATCAAACAATGTAATAGCGAGTGATATTTTCAAATTTGATTACTTTCAAACTTGATAGGCTATAATTAATGCTTTGTTCAAATGGAAGATACTTATTTTGGAGTTGTTGCCAAAATCTAACTATCTCTTGCATTTGCCTACATGATTTTTATTTTTTTTAATTATGCTTTTCCATAGTATTATCACAAGCATATGATTTCATCTTTATTCATACATACATCGTACTCATCACATTAATAAGTTTAATCTAGCATCACTTTAATGTGTAAGGGTCCTAAAACACAAAATCGAACATCTAACACTATTACAATACCCATCTACATCAAAAGGAAATGGAGAAAGATCACCAGGCTTGTATTGAGAGGCTTGAAATTATGCATCGAGAAGCTTAGGAGCAAATGTTTTGTAAGAGTAATGAACTATAAAAGCAAGTTACTGAATTGACAAGACTACTGGTTGTTACCCTAAAGGATAAAGGGCAAGTAAATATCGCTTATAAATGTAAGGAACTAGCCAATCCTAAGGTTAATCTAAATGGAGGATTTGAGGCTACCAACATTCTTGAAGAAGCATCCCAAGAGTAGTTAACCCCGATAGCATTGATCCTAGTTGCTCAACCATTCATCTATATAAACCCTACGATAGCACCAAATTTGGTTTAAAGATATCACGACATGAATACAGGATCATCACAAGTAAATCCTTTAGTTCCAAACCTCGATAAACAAATAGAACAAGAAAAAGTAGCCAGTTCAAAATGTGCCAAAGCTTTTGAAAATGAAACTAAGTACAAGTTATTGGAGAAATGCCTCAAAGCTATTGAAGAAAGCGATAAGTTTGGAACTGTAGGTGCCAAATCATCAGGTTTAGTTTCAAACCTTGTTATCTTACCTAAGTTGAAAGTACTAAATTTTGATAAATACAATTAGACCATAGACCTTACTTTACTTATCTGCATGTACTATCGAAAGATGGCTGGGCATGAAGACAAAGATAAATTATTAATACACTATTTTTAAGACAGCGCAGTTGCATAATGATATATAGAGCTTAACCCAATAAGAATTTAGTCATGGGTGGATTTGGCTCGAGCTTTCCTTCATTAGTATAAACATGTATTCGACTAGGCTCTGATTGTCTTTTCTTATTAAACATGGAAAAGAAAACTACGAAAAACTTTAAGCAGTACATCAAAAAGTGGCAAGAAAAGGCCACCCAGGTTCACCCTCCACTAACCGAAAAAGAGATGATAGTCATGTGTGGTAGCACATTGTGAGCTCTTACTATGAGAAATTAGTAGGAAATACTACAAAGAATTTTGTTGATATGGTGATATATGGAGAATGATTGACAATGCCATAAAAACTAGTAAGATGTTAAGAGGGGAATCCTTCATTTTTACCAAGAAGTGTACTGCCAAAAGCTAAGACAAAGAGGTAAACACCAATAGCGGTAGCACTGCTAAGATAGCCTAGAATCCTTATTCAATAGCGGGCATGTATTTTCGTTACATTGCATATCCAGGCTTTAATCTATACGCCCCAATACCATAACCGGTATACTTCACTGGATTTAATTTCACCATGAATCTTTCATCAAACCCAGGTCAAAATTCTACTCAAAATACTTTGTCTCATAACCAAAGTAACGTCGAGCACCAAGCAATCAACAAGCCCCTCGAGAAAGATAGTATTTTGATCCATTTCCCTTTTCCTATAAAAAGGTTTATACTCGATTACTTGTAGGTCAATTGGTAGCTCTAATGTATATAACTCCAAGGTCAAGTCCTTATCCTAAATAATATGATAGAATGCCTATTGCGAATACCATGCTAGAGCATAAGGTCATAGCATTAAAAATTGCACTTCATTCAAGAGAAAAATTTAAGGCCTACTAAAAAAGGGCATGATCAAAATTGAACAAAGGGAAAGACCTAATGTTAGAGCTAACCCACTTTTGAACCATGTAAAATCGAGAGTAAATGCTATGATTAATAGAAAGCATTGTTGGGTCATGAAAAATGTTGAAGAGGTTAAAATGCCAATGACTAGTGTACGAGAGGCACTTATAAAGGTCGGTTTAATAGGTTGACATCAAGATAAAGATCCTATTATTGCCATTGTGGGCAAAGACACATTTGGCAACATTATTCAAAATTCTTAAGATTGGTTTAAGAGATGATGGACTATTTAGAAATTAAGTTTTATGAAGAACATGAGGAGGACATAGACATTTCCATCAATGCTAAAAAAAGGATGGAAGCCCCCCTCTATGGAGTTAGAAGACCATTGACCCTATTTGCCAATTAGCCATATACCAAAATCACATCTATGTAGCCCTAAACTGAGAATGATTTTAAACTTTTATCTCTTTTCCCATATAAAGAGGACAAAGTAATGTCATGGAAATATGACAGTAGACTAGTGATGACCGAGGAATCTAGCCAACAAACAGCCACTGTTAACCTCATAAAAGTAAGCCATCTAACTCGCAGCAATAAATGCTATCCCCCAACTACACTTAAAGTCAAAATTAACAAAAAGAATGTTCCCTCAACAATTCGAACATTAGATACGGTAAGGAAACAATCAGATTTGAAAGCGATTAAAGAATCAGTAACCAAAAATAAGGCTCTAAAATTTTTTAAATTCATCAAGCATGGCGAATATAGCATTGTTGATAAGCTAAGCAAGTAACCCGCTAAATATATGTGCTATCATTGCTCTTAAGTTTCAAAGCTCATAGAAAAGCTTTACTCAAGGTCTTTAATGAAACTTATGTCCACCCTGACATTCTAATAGGCCAATTGGATCACTTAGTAAGCAATATTACTGTGGATAATTACATATCTTTTAGTGATGATGAAATACCCTATGGAGGTAGAAGGAACTATAAAGCTCTCCATGTCACCATCTATTATAAAGGAAGCGTGCTACCAAAAGTTCTTACTGATAATGGGTTAACCTTAAATGTAATGCCTTTGATGTGCTTGAACAAACTTCCTATTAACATTTCTCATATCAAGCATAGCCGCATAGTGGTATAAGCATTTAATGGCACATGTAGAGAAGTTGTTAGGAACATCACTATCTCACTCCAGATATGGCCATGCACGTAGGAAGTAGATTTTCATGTAATAGACATTATTTTATCATACAATTACTTGTTAGGGAGACCTTGGATCCATTCTATGGGGGTAGTACCATTTTCATTGCACCAGAAGTTAAAATTCATCATAAGAAACAGAGTTGTCAGCATCGAAGGCGAGAAAGATATTATTGCCACTACTTCCACAGATGCCCTTTATATTGGCCTGATAAGAGTATACCAGAATCCTTTTTCCAATCATTTGAGCTTGTTAATGTCACCTATGTTAAAGAAGGTTTACCTATGGTTGAGCTTTATCTATCAAAAAGCAGCTATATAAGTCTTTAGTTTTGACAACATAATGGTTATCTATCAAAAAACACTATCGGTAAGAGTGCTTTGGTTGAAAAAAGACTAAGAAACATTTACAAAAGATGTCTAAAGTTTTGAAAGTCATCTATCAAATTGATAAGAAAGGTTTAGGATTCAAGTCTGATGCCCACCAATAGAGAAACAAGCTCAAAAAGCACGAGAAAAGAGAATGGCCTATTTAAAAGATCAAAATCTAGAATATGAACCATTGATGCTGCCACTACTACAAGAAAGTTTTCATTCAAGAGGACACATCAATTTGAATCATAAAGGAACTACTTGCTCGACAACATAATGGTTATTTTGAGCAAAGTTTTTGGAGACTTCTTTATCAATGCAATCGAGCAACTAGGAGCTTTAACAATAGGCCATGAGATTGGTCTGTGTACTCCAGGATTCATTTCAAGCATTTGGATTGAAGCAAAGATTCTTTTACTATTTAGATCCAATTCGAAGTAATGGTACAAACTAAGCCTGCATGCTTCTGCCTAACATCATTGTGGGATCCTTTGTACAGGTGTACTTTTATCAAGTATTATTAATAAAAATAACTAAGCATTTTGCATTCTATCTCTTGTGTCCATTTTCATTTTTTGCCAAATCCTTAGACTTTCTTTCTTCTCTTTGTATGTTTTTTCACCTATATTGTTCTTCTTTACATTTTTATGCACCTAAATGAAAATGACATGAATGTTCATATCGAGACTCCAAGAATCAATTTTGAGCAACCAATCTATACTAATGAGGTTGAATCTGAAAGGGATGTTAAGGATAGCACCACGTTTCCTGATTTGTTGAGATTAATTCAACAAGAAGAGAAATAAATCTTGCCCCATGAAGAGCCTACTAAAACCGTGAATCTTGGGATAGAAGAAGATCAGAAAGAGTTCAAGATAAAAACCTCATTGATTAACCTTTTCCAAGAATATCAGGATGTATTTGCCTGGTCCTACTAAAATAGCCTTGAGGTAATCACTGACATAATGGTTCACAAACTCCCCTTAAAACCCAAGTGTAAACTTGAACAATAAAAACTTAAGAGAATGAAACCAGAGATGCTTATAAAGATTAAAGAAAAAGTAAAGAAGCAATTTGATGTAGCATTTTTTGATGTAGCCAAGTATTCTAAATGGCTAGCCAACATTATCCTAATTCTTAAAAAGGATAGTGAGTTGCAGATGTACATAAATTATAGGATTTAAGTCGAGATAGCCCTAAAAACAATTTTCCTTTGCTTCACATCGATACCCTAGTAGACAACACCATAAAAAATTCCCTATTTTGCTTTATGGATGGATTTTCGGGCTACAATCAAATTTAAATGGCACCAAAGACATGGAGAAGACTACTTTCGTGATCATGGGGGGTACATTCTACTATAAGGTTATGGCTTTTGGACTCAAGAACACTAAGGCAACTTACCAAAGTGCAATGCTGACATTATTCCATGGCCTTACAAAGAAATAGAGGTCTACATGGATGATATGATTGCTAAATCACCAAAAACGATTGAGCATATTGCCAACCTCTGCAAACTCTTTAAATGACTACAAAAATATCAACTTAAATTGCACCTTCAGTGTTACCTCTGGAAGCTATTAGGCTTTATTATGAGTGAACAAGGAATTGAGGTTGATTCTGAAAAGGTAAAGGCTATCTAAAACCTTCAACCACTTTATACCCAAAAAGAAATAAGAAGTTTCCTTGAAAGATTGAACTATATAGCCAGATTCATATCCTAGCTAATAGATAAATATGATTTGATTTTTTGCCTACTACAAAAATAGAACCTTGGTGAATGGAATGATGAGTGCAACAAACTTTTGACAAGGTCTAGTATTACCTGTCGAGCCTGGCATATCGAACCTGCCAATGCTTGTACTATCAGTGCTTGATCAACCACTAATCTTAATTCTATCAGTTTTCAATAAGTCCATGGGTTGTGTACTTGGTCAATATGATGAGTTAGGAAAGAAAAAATAAGCTATCTACTACCTAATAAGAAATTCATAGAGTATGAAAATAACTACTCTGCGATTGAGAAGTTATGCTATGCTTTAGATTAGATAGGTCAGAGGTTAAGGCAATACATGTTATATCACACCACATGGCTGATTGCTAAATTGGAACTTATTAGATACCTATGCGAAGGTCTTGCTTTGTCAGGAAAGTTAGCCTAGTAACAAGTCTTATTTTTTGAATATGAAATTGTTTATGTGAAATAAAAATCCATCAATGTAGCCTAATAGTTGAGTTTTTGACAAGCCAAGCTGAAAAGGACTATGAACCATTAGATTTTGAATTCCCAAATGATGACCTAATATGCATATCCAAAGCAGAAGATGGTATCAATTGCAACCAAATGTTACCTTGTCTGAACCTAATCAAGGCCAATAATAACTCAACAAAACCATCTTCCATCAAAATACCAAATTTTGGCCCAGCCTTCTTATCTTATTGTGAGCTTACCAAACCCACTTCTACCTGATCCTAGAGAAAAAGGATTGTGTCTACCTCGACTTGGGGCAATCACCATAGGTGATCCAAGAGGTTCCTCAAAGAATGATCAATATCAAAAAGTTGGTTATTTGATAAAAGTCTTTGAAAGTACTCAGTAGAAGACTTATTTCATTAGCATAAAAAAGGATCGATTACCCAAAAAAAATCTTTAACTTTATTTATACCTCTTAAAATGTTCAATGAATTGTATTCTTCCAAAAATGAAGTACAACCATGTCATTCTCTAGATTTTCTTTTTCATACTTGCAAATCGTATTGCATCATGTTTTTCATATAATTGATAATGCTTGATAGATTATACAAAATTAATAATAGGATTCCTTAGTATTACTTTAAATAAGATAAAACTTCGTAGGAAAATCTTCTCAAGTTTAAAAAGCCAATAATGGATTCTGAATCATAACTAGACTTACCCTTCAGACTTCTTTCATGTTGAAAAATGTGATTAAAGTTGTCCCTTAATAAACCTTAGCCAAAAAATAGGGCTAAAATCAATGATACTTGACGCTTGCCTTCAAACCACATTCCTATTATTAGTTTAAACCATTAGATAGATCTTTTTAGGCATGTTAAGAACCAATTGACCAAGTCTATTAACCCATTAACATGAGCCAATTAGGCTTAGAAAACTTCCTACATATCAAGGGTCACCTTAACCTTTAAAAATAGCCTCAACCATTTGAAACATAATTTTGAACATTGAAAGTAAAGTTGGCAAACCTTCAAACACAAGACACTAGATGAAACTTAAAAATGAAAGGCAATTCAAAACTCTGAAGCTAGTTACTGGGTTAGGCTTTTAAAATCATCACCTCTACATCACTTAAACATGTATTTACATTTTCATGCATCATTCATGCAACAATTAACATCTTTTAGGTACAAATTCCTACTCACAAAAGTCAAACCAATAAAAAGTTTCATGTATAAATTCCTATTTTTGAAAAGACCTAAAAAGCTTCAGGTGAGAATCCCTAACTTCATGAGCTCGCAAATCAAAAGCCATCCAAGAAAGACACCTAAACTTATGTCATTTAGTCCACAGAGAGCTAGATTTTTTTTAACTTTTAGTCCAAAAAGAGTTGGATGCCTTTCCCCTTTTAGCCCACGAAGAGTTGGGTGCCTTTTCCCTTTTAGTCCACGAAGAGCTAGATGCCTTTTTTTATTGACCTCATGAGCTCATAAATCGAAAGCCATCCAAGAAAGGTACCTAAACTTATGTCATTTAGTCCATAAAAGCTAGGTGCTTTTTTTCTTTTAGTCTACAAAGAGCTGGATGCCTTTTCTTTTTTCCTTTTAGTTAATGAAGAGCTAGATGCCATTTTTTAGTCTGTAAAGAGCTAATGTCTTTTTTTCTTTTATTTCTCAAAGAGCTAGATACTTTTTCCCTTTTGTGCACGAAGAGTTGGACGCTTTTTGTTTTTTTAGTGCGTAAAAAGTTGGACATCTTTTTTTCTTTTAGTCCATAAAGAGTTATGTAGACACCTCATTTTGTTCGACCCACTTTTGGCACCCTAAGACTTAATTGAAAAATGATAAAATCAAAAATTAAAAAAGATAAAGGACGACTACCGGGTGCTATGTCCCCAGGCATTATTAGGTGACCCAGCATTAGGCAAAAATTTTTTTTGGAAGGTTTAAAATGGCTATGGGTCACATTAAAGAAAAATGTAAAATGAGGCATAAAAAGCCATTTTCCACAATGTCATTGGAGTTATTTAGATGAGTACACAAATCAATTTCCTGCTGTGTATGATCAAGTTAAGGTAAGTCAAGGAGCCATAGGTAAATACAAGTTATATTGGTGCACAAGTATTGATACAAGGCCTTATGGTGCCAAAAACTTGAATTTTCACATGTAGTATCGATACAAAAGGTTTTGGTATTGATACCTAGCATGTGGTATCGATACCTAGCATGTTTGTATTGATACTGACCCTAGCAGTAGCTAAAATTATGATTTTTGGTAAAATGTATCGATACACAAGCTTGTGTATCGATACAAGTTCATGGAGTATCGATACATGCCCCTAAGGCTAGAGATTGGAAACTAATTTTTGCTCTTGGTATTGATACATGCTTTATTGTATCGATACTCATGGGTGAAAATTAACTTGTGTATCGATACACAATATTCTGTATCGATACATAAAGACATATTTTCCTAGTTCAAGCTATTTTTCAAGCCTTGCACTAGTGATTCAAAATCTGATTCAAACACATTTCTTAAACCAAAAATAATCAAAATTCATACCAGACTTCGTCTTTGGGCCTGTGATTGGATTTAAACAAAATTTTGAGGTCCAAATAGCCAATGACAAAGGACATTTCATGGCATTAGGCAATTTATCAAAGGTTAAGGCCAAACTTACCCAATGCTTAGCTGTATAAAGTAGTCTAGATCCACTATTTTTACTGAGCAAACCAATGGCTTTGCATTACAGCTGAGCACTGTACCTGACCTCTGCATAAGGTACATGCATCAAAACCCCAAAATACCCTTACCTTTTCATTTTTTGTCTTCATGGCCACATGGATATATAAGCCAACCTTGAACTCAACTGAGAAAAGAAAACAAAAAAAAAAGGAGATTCCCAGTAGAAAAACTTCCACTTCTAATCATACCTTCATCCCTTCAATATTCCCACTCCTACCAAAAACTAAGAAACTCTTTTCTATTTTCGGATCCCTTTAAAACCATCACCAAAAGTTTTTCTAAAAATCTTTATTTCACTTATAATCCGTCTTAAAACTCCCCTTTATCCATAACTAACTAACAAGGCCACCATTTTCATCACTATTTTGCTGTTAACCCAAAAAAAATAAAGTTCAAAACTGTTACTTAGAGAAAAGGTCGAACCTTGAAACTTTTTGTAAATTTTCTCCACTTAACTCTGCATATTCTTTGATTTTTCTAGCATTTTCATCCTCGTAATGACCTTTCCATGTTACCATGACCCTTTTAAGGTTCTTGTGCATTATTGCTACCTTGTTTGTGGTAGTCTTAGAGTGATGATATTCTCTTGATGCCTTGATATTACATGGTAGGCCAAATATCTTGTCATGTTTAACACATGCTTAAATGTTCACTTTAACAAGTCTTACATACATTCATGCATTTTCGTGTGTTTTAAAGAGTCTCATGACATAAAAATGCTGTCTTGACAACTTCAGCCTGCATTCTTTTGGTTAAATATGTTTATTCTCCTTATTTGTCATTTTCTCACATTCTTGTCACCTATTTCCATGTTAATATGTCACTTTTGTGTGTTTGTATGTTTAGTCCTTATTCATCTTAGTGCATGTTATATTTTGTCTATGTCATTCCTATCAAGATGCATGCTTGTTTATTAAAAATCTGATTTTTAAAAGAAATCCCCAAGTAATGTTCATTCTACCTTCAATAGGTGAAGAATAGCATGGACTCAATGCTTTCATAAAAATTATCTTCCAATCTTGGAGACAAAGCAAATGCTTAAACTTTGGATTCATGATAATATGAGTTTAAATATGTTGTATTTTCAAGTAAACATAACATCCTTTTAGTCAAAAAAATACTAAGCCTTGATCTTAAGTCTAACACCTTCATGGCATGGTCAACGGGTTGTTTCATTGTCCCAAACTACTCGAGGATTATGGAATGAACTCATGATGCCTGTGTCATTCTTTCCCTATGTTATGGACATTCAGATGTCCCTAAATCGAATTTGACCTTTAAGAAACCTAAAATATCGAATAATCCACTTGTTTTTGCTCTGGCAATAATGTAGTTCGAATTTGAAAAATTATTTTTGAACCACAAAATATGTCCTTTGATTTTTCTAATATTTTTTCCTTAAACGGCATCAAATTACCTTTCTAATAGGGTTTTATTTGCTCTCGGATCATCTCGAATGAAGGAGTTTTGATTTTTTAAACATTTATTGTCTAGAACTTCTAGAACTAGCATACAACATTATGTTTAGGCCATTTTGTCCTTTCAGATGTTTTTTACAAAGTATTCAAATATTTTTCCTAAAAAGTTCACAAAATTCCTTTTCGAAAAGGTATTATTCATGATCTAACAATTTCAGATATGCTTGGAATAATTTTCCAAATTTCATCATGCCCTTTTCCTTGTACATGCTGCCAATGTCGAGATAGACTTAATTTCAAAAATTAATTCTGCCTGGAAAGCGATTTTTTAGGACTTTTAGAATGTTATTATATTAAACCTTATCGAGTTACCTTTCCAATGGTACCTCATTTACCCTCTGAAGCTTTCAGATGTACGAAAACCTTTCTAATGGAGTGACATGATGTTGCCCCTTGTTTTTAACTTAATTTCTGAATCTCCATTTATCGAGACAATTAAATGCCTGAAAATGCATCCGGTTGGCTCCCCCACAACACTAGCCCTTTTTTACTGAGATCACGGTTAAAATACAAAAATATAAAAAAAAGATTTCATATTAAAATTTTTGCTAGTGGAGATACTCTAACTCTATTGCTCTGAAGGGGCATTCCAACCCTGCTTTTAATTAAAAATCTAAATTTTCTCTTTATTCCTAAATATTTTCCTAACTCTATCTTTGGAGATACTCTAACCTCACTACTCCAAAAGGATACTCCAACCCCATTTTTAATTAAAAATTCAAATTTTCTTTTTATTCCTAAATATTTTCCTAACTTTATCTTGGGGATACTCTAAACCCACCTCTTCGAGGAGATACTCCAACCCACTTTACCTCGAAAAAAATTCAAAATTTTCTCTCTTTTGGGTGCCTTAGATTGCTTTGATTAAAATTATCTTTGACCTTCAAATTACCATCGAATCTAGACATATCTCTAAAATTGTCACCTCTGTTATTCTTCAATAATCGAAGGCAATTATGAGATACATTTTTATTGTCCCTCTTTTTCACGTTCTTTTGTTTGTGATTGCTTGTTTATGATATTATTATATTTCTCCTTTTCCGTCTTACTAAGATGTTTCCTTTTGTAATGATTATCATGCATTCATGTTTAAATTTTTTTTTCAATAAAATTTACAAGGTAATGTTCCATGTTGGTATGTCTCTTGTGCCTAATATAAAACATTCAATTTTTTAAATCTAATTTGGACATTGTTTTCACAAAAATCCTATGTTCCTCACATTTTGAGGTGCATAGGCGATTTAATTTTCTTTGAAAACCTAGATTTGTATTTCCACCAGACCTTTATGCATTTAAGAGGATTATATCTCAATAAAGACTAAATGGAACCAATTTAACCAATACCAAAGCGAGACATAGTTAGTAGGTACTAATTTCTAGCGTCGTGGGGATGCTAATCCTTCTCCACACGTAACCAACTCTCGAATCCAACCAATGAATGTCTGAGCTTTGTAGGCCTTGAAATTATTATTTTGAGTTTTGCAAATTAAAATATCATTTTTAATAGTCGTCTGATTCTACCTAGCCTAAAATGATTGGTGGCAACTCCCAATTTATGGCCACTTCATGGTGGCCATCTGAGACTAGTTGGATGAGCAATTTGCTCGATAGTTTCTTCTTTCTCATTCCCATTATTATGCCTAATCCAAATCCCGACCATGAGATAACTCACAGGCTCGACCACAACCAACCATCATTTATTTTTAAGTTGAGCTGCCATGCCCTTCGGATCATCTAAAGTTTTAAACGTGGGAACATGGCGATAGCTTGTGACTCTACTGGGGACCAACTAGAGAGTTAGGCCAATAACTAGCTATCGCTCACTCGGTTGTTGGTTTTTCGATCTCTATAATTATTTAGATGTAATTATCTTTTAGTTTTGCTTACTAATCTCTATTGTTTATGTTTTTATCTTGTGATTGTTAGGGATTAGTTGTTTTCGAATATATGTTGATTTGAATAAATATGGCAGTATAGGAGTAAAACAAAAAGATTTGATTATTTCCCTAGCATACACCGTGCACTTGCATTTGCACTAGACACCCACTAAACACCATGGTGCGGTTACTATCCTAATTATTAGGAGGAAGTAAGCCATTAATCTTTATAAGTAACCCTCCACATAGGCATGGCAAGACTTTATGGGATGTAAATTACCTTTGTCTCTTGTGAGTACCCCTCCATGTTTGCATAGGAAAATGCATCCACCGGATCAAACCTGTTCTGTCAAACCCATGATAGGCCTAGGGTCGGGATGCCTTAGCTATCCTTACTGGACTAAAGAGCGATTCAAATTCCAAAATAGGATTCAACTTAAACCCATATAGTGAACCCTATGAACTAAACCATGTCAAACCATACTGGATGCTGCTAGAATAAACCAAAGAGTAAGATCACTCGAGGAAATATTTCTTACCTTTACTCCTATATACCATAGTTATGTGGGCAATGATGGGTGAACATTGTCATCTGCATTTGTCATTTTTATTATCATGATCATTCATTTAGGATATGCCATTACGTTCGACAGCAAATCCTCTTTAATAAGTGGGTAAAGACAAGCGAGTGCCATTACTTGCAATGCCATCTTAAAATAGTTATATCTGATCGAAATAAGCTATCATGCTGCCCAAAAAATGGCTTAGCATTTAATTAACATAGATGGTGATGAAAAAATATCACCATTTAAATGGTCAGTCTTAGTCCTCATGAGGTATCATGTTAATTCGTGAAAGGATAATTTTTATGCAGATATGCTGGTATGCTACCCGTTTAATACCTCAACATTGAGGATCATCATGTCTGCCCCTAGGCATTGTACTGCCTATTCTCGGAGGTAAAAATTTGTGATACGCTTCTATTGTTATTCCTTATTTTCTTTATCTTTTGCCTATTATTTTGTACTGGTTACTAACTTGTTCCCTTTTTGCTTTTTTTTTTTCACCATGCATCATTTCAGCATAATCACCAGTACCATGGGACAATTGGTTAATGGTTCAGTGTTCATCAAGGGCTGCCTGTCCTGGAGTAATAGTCCACTTCAGAGCTAAAGCCCTTTGAGAAAGTTCAAGCATGGTCAGAACATCGACAACATAAAGATGGAGACGTCCTTAAACCAAGGTATGTCTCAATGATGCATGAAAGGATCAAGATAGGATACTGTCAAAATGATTGGTAGGATTTGAGGATTATATGGACTAACTGGTACAATTCTGAAAGTGACTTTTTCACTAAGTGATATGGAGATATTGCTCTTCTACTCTAAGTTCATTTGGATGTCAGTTTGTTACAAGTAGCCTCTCAGTTTTAAAATCTAGCATACCACTGTTTCACTTTAAATCATGAAGATTTGATCCCCACGGTTGATGAATACACTACATTACTCAATATTGAGAGAGCGAAGGTTGATAGAATATATTGCAAAGCACTGTACCCTTTAACTTTCAAGAAAAGATTAGCTCCAATCCTCGAGGCAACAGAGTCTTAGATTGAGAGTTATATCAAAACAAAGGGGAACAATGAATGCGTCTCATGGGCTAGTTTGAAAAAAAGTAATGGCGAGTACCATTGACATCCAAAAAATCCAAGATATCTATGCTTTGGCGATATATGATCTAGTTATGTTCCTAAAGACATTAGGCTATGTTGAAGCTATGGTAGTAGATATCTTTTCTCGTTTATTCTACAACATCAATCCTGCACTTGCCATCATTACCAAAACTATCCGAGCTTTTAATTTTTGTAAGAAAATGGGTACGGGTTGATTCATCGAATGTGTATAGCTCTTTCATATTTGGCTCATCAGTCACTTTGGCCTTGAAAAAAGTAGGATATCGTATTGTTTCATACCTAACTTTAGCCCTATCTCCAAGGTACTTGAGAAGGAATAGCCTTAACACAAATCTGAAGAGCCATGGGTTTGAAAATTTTGGAACCTCAAGGGGGAAGAGGTAACATGGAAGGATTTTTGTTTTACGACAAATGATCGTATACCAGTGCAAAGATTATAATTGCAGGCCACTAGTAGAATTATGGGGAAGTACTAGCTACGCATCCCTTTTAGTCCTTTGACAATTCTAGTGCCATCAATTTTTCCCCTTCGTCCAAGACATAGGGTTATGGGATTTCGACTATGGTGAGCCTACTTGCAAGTCAAAAGTCTAGTAAGCCTTTCATGCATAGAAACAAACTCGAAGCACAGAGAGACATTAGAGAGGGAGTAGTATGACCCTATGATATGATGAATGGAGGATCCATCATATTAATGATGTCGTGCCCTTGTTTGGTATTAGGACATCATAAATACCAATTGACGAATTTCCTTTTCAGATTGAATTGCTTAAGCGATAGTTTGAACAAGAAAATGCGACCTTTGCCAAGGAGATTACTTGATTAAATGAGAAAAATAGTCAATTGAAAATGAACCTTTACCTTTGGGATGGCAAGGTGAATAGGGCTGTCAAGGAGAAAAATTGCCTCAATTAAGATCTTGAGAGTTTGAAAAAAAAATATGTGGCTCTTAACAAAGAAAGCAAATCCTGAAGATTTGGAGAGTTATCGATTGAGTGGAGGATAGAAATTACTACTCTCAAAAGGGAACTACATCAATGGAGAGAAATGGCTAGGGTCAATAGGGAAAAGCTTGTTAGAACCCAGGCTTTTGCATTAACTTATCAAAGAAAGAATGAATGGTTTCGAGTTCGAGATTTGAGAGCAAATCAAGTTGAAAATGAAGCTCTAACACTTATAATTCAAGATTTAGAGCATCATTTCAAGCTCGATAAGATTAAGTTAATGCACTAGTGAGAGCCTTTGAATAGCGAGAGCAAGAATGGCTTCATATTATTAATCAAGCATGCCAAATTTATCAGGACTACCATTGTCATCTCATAGAGCAAATTCAAGTAGCTCAGTTAAAGGCCAAGAACATGATAGCTATAGCTCGATCCCTAGCATGTGATATCTTACCCTTTAAAGCCCATGAGCAAAACTTATTATATTTCTTGGACCATGTAATCAGGCAATGTAACCATGTCAGGCATTTTTGAATGTAATCATATGTAATCGAGACCTTTTGTTGCTTTAATGAAAGACACTATTAATGGAACTACCCCTTGATCCAATTGTCTTTTTTACATTTGCATGACTAACCTAATTCTTTCATAGTTTTATTCAATCATCTTCATGATCGCATATTCACTCTCATTATGTCAAACAAATGTATGAACATATCATAAAGGCTTAATCCGGTAATAATTCCAAGTGAAGGTGCTGTAAAACATGAAGCTATAGTTTGCCATTGGTACAACACTCGTAACCATCAAAAAGCATTGGAAAATAATCATAGGCCCACATGGAAAAACTTGAACTCATGTATAAAAAGTCTCAAGAGCAATCACTTTGTAAGAATAAGGAATTCCAAGCTTAGATTGCTAAACTAACCAAATTACTATCCGATGCATTGAAAAAAAAAGGCAAACAAGCACAGTTGAGGTGAAAAAAGAATCAACCAATTCTGAAAGCAATTTGAATGGCGGTAGTAAAGCCATCAATGCTCAAAAAGGGACATTGCATGAGCAGCATCCTTTTGCAGTAAACATCCCACTAACTCAGCCATTCATTTACATAAATCCTGCAATAGTATCCCATATGATTTAAGGATTTCAAGGCATAAGCTCTTCACTGGTCAGGCCTATAGTCTCGGACCTCGATGAGCAAATAGAGCAAGAGAAAGCAAAGAGGCCTTCAAAAAATAATGAGGACTTGGACAAGTATCAGCACTAAAGAAGCTTCTTCAAGTTATTGAAGGAAGTAACAAATTAGAGTCATAGACGCAAAATCATTAGGGCTAGTCTTGACTCTAATTATCCTGCCCAAGTTTAAAGTGCCTAATTTTGAAAAATACAATGGTACTATCGACTTGCCCATCTTTGCATGTACTATCATAAAATGGTAGGGTATGAAGAGAATGAGAAACTACTGACCTATTGCTTCTCGAATAGTCTAACTAGATAGCTCTCTGATGGTATAGGGCTTGATCTTGTAAGAGCTCAAACATGGGCAGATTTGGCACACGCATTCTTTGAACAGTATAAACATGTATCTGATTGGGCTTCAGATCGCCTCTCCATTATGAAAATGGAGAAGAAATCTTTTGAGAGCTTTAGCTAGTATGCTTAGAGATAGGGAGAAGAGGTAGCTCAGGTTTATCCCCTTTTAACTAAAAAAGAAATGATGGTTATGTTTGTTGTCACTGTACGAGCTTCTTACTACAAAAAGCTAGTAGTAAATGCCATAAAAAAATTTAATGATATGGTTATATCGGGGGAAATGATTGAAAATGCCATAAAAATGATATGATATCTGTTCGAGAATCATTTGGATTAGTTAAGAAGATAGTAACTAAGGCTAAAGAAAAAGTAGTGAATGTTGTTGGCAAAAACTGTTCGAGGTTTAATCAAAGTCTGCATCCAACACAGCCTATGTACCTCTTGAACATGTTGAATATAGGTCTTAGTCCTTACTCCCCTGCATACTAATCAGTTCATCTTACTGGATTTACTCCAGCAATGAGCTTTGCGCCATATCCTACTCAAAATGTGACCTAGAGTGCACAACCTTGCAACATAAATAATGCAAGAGCTCTAAACAATTAACAAGCACCTTGAGAAAGAGAGCACTTTGAACCATTCCCTTACTCCTATAAAGAGATTTACTCTCACTTATTAAAGGTAAACTAGTGGCCCCAGTATTCACGAACCCAAGATCATTACCGTACCCCAAATTGTATGATAAGAATGTTACTATGATTACCATGTTAGAGTGTAAGGCCATTCCATTGAAAACAACACTTCATTTAAAAGAAAGCTATAGGGTCTACTACCAAAAAGAGTGATCAAGGTCGAACAAAGACTTGGACCAAATGTTGGAGCCAATCCACTCCCTAATCATGCCGAACCAAGAGTGAATGCGATAATCGAGGGAAAAGGTTATTGGGTTAAAAGAAGCATTAGAGAAGTCAGAACCTTAATGAACAAGGTCTGGCAAGCTTTCATGAAAGCTAGTTTAGCAACATATGATAAAAATCAAAGAAGGAATACCACTAAAATATTCTACTCCACTATGATCAAGGAGATGATTTGTAACATTACCTATCATTCTTGGAAATGGTCTAAGGGATAATGAACTAGTCCAAGATTGAGTTTTGTGAGGAAGGGGATGAACATGTTGTTCTATCTATTAATGCCATAGATAAAGAGAGGCCTATCGATGATCGAATCTCAAGTTATCTGTTCTTTTGGGCATGAAAAAGAGAGCTAATAAAAGTTTTAGGCAATATGCTTCGAGATGGATGAAAGAGGCTACCCAGATTTATCCTTTATTAATGAAGAAAGAGATGATTGTTAGATTCATTGGCACGTTGCAAGCCCCTTATTACGAAAAGATAGTGAAAAGATTCTTAAAGAGCTTCGCAGATGTAGTCGTACTCTATAGGATGATCGATGAGGCCATCAGAAAGGAATATGGTAGAAAAAATATCTGTAAAAACAAAGAGAAAGGAAAAATGAAGGTGAGTTAGCAACTAAAATCTGGCATTGAAGCCACTTCATCTCAAATTCGTGTTGAGTTAGACCTAAAGAGAATGGTCATTGAAGAAAACTACGAGATTGTAGAAAACATAGAAGAAGTTAGAACGCTAATGACTTCAATTTGGCAAATCTTGGTGCAAGCTAAGCTATTTAATGCAGCTGAGAAAACAAAGGAAAGAATTGATGACTTCTATTATTTCCATACTGTTTACGACCATACTCTTCAAACATGCAAAGATTTTTGTGTTATGGTTCAAAGAATGATGAACTAAGGTAGCATCAAATTCTATGATAAAAAGCAAACCCCACATACCGAGTCTGCAAATGCAACAATGTCTATCAACATTGTAAAAGAAGAAGAGGGTAATACTTCTTATAGGGTTGGAAGGCCATTGATCTTATATGACAATTGGCCAAGAGTTGAAGCTACCTCTATTTAGCCTAGGCCAAGGATGATCATTCAACTTCCATCTCTTTTCCCTTATAAGGATGATAAGGTGGTTCCTTGGAATTATGGAAACAAAAATTAATCATTGGGGAATCTAGTCAACAAGCAACGAGCATGGACCTTTCAAAAGTAAGTCACCTAACTCGAAATGGAAGATGTTATGCCCCATAGCATCAAAAAGTGAAACTTAGCAAGAGAATACCAAACATATTCCTCAAGCACCAAAATTTGCAATCAAAAACTCAGATTCGATAGTCTTCAAAGAGCCAATGAATGAGAAAGAAGCTAAAGAAATCCTCAAGTTCATTAAACACAATGAATATAGCATCATCAATCAGTTAAACAAACAACATGCCAAGATATCTGTGTTGTCATTACTATTGAATACTGAAGCTCATAGGAATGCCCTTTCCAAAGTTTTGAATGAGGCCTATGTCCCTTCCGACATTTCCATAAGATAGTTGGATCGATTAGTAAGCAATATCACTGCCGATAATTACATATCTTTCAGCGATGATGAAATCCTTCATGAGGGGAGAGCAAACTACAAAGCCCTTTATATCACCATGTATTATAAAGGAACCACGTTGCCTAAAGTGCTCATCGATAATGGGTTGGCTTTAAATGTAATGCCCACATCATGCTTGAACAAGCTCCTCATTGGCACATCTCATATCCAGAATAATCATACGATTGTATGGGTATTTGATGAAACTTCCAGAATACTATGGGAAACATCACCATTCCACTCTAAATGGACCCATGTACTTAAGAAGTTAACTTCCATGTGATGGACATTGCTTCATCATATAACCAGCTATTAGAAAGGCCTTGATTCATTTGGCTAGGGAAATACCATTATCTTTGCACCAAAAGTTGAAATTCATATTGAGAATAAAGTTGTCAATATCCAAAGAGAAAAAGATATCATTGCTGCTACCTAAACTAATAACCTATATGTTGAACCTGACAAATATATCCTAGAATTCTATTTCCAATCCTTTGAGTTTGTCGATGCAACTTATGTCAAGGAAGGGTTGTTAATGGTTCAACCTTGTCTATCAGAGAGTACTTACATGGGTTTGAAGTTAACTGTCCATAAAGGTGCTCAAACTGGAAAGGGATTCAAAAAACACCTCTAAAGGTTGTTGAGGCATTAAAAGTTGTCAACCAAATCGATAAAAGAAGGCTAGGATTCAAGCCCAATGTATAGCAAAAAAGAAAATAAGCTAAAAAAAAGCAAGAGAAGAGGATGGCTTATTTGTCTAGACGAGACATAGAAGATAAGCCAATGATATTCCCATTACTTTGGGAAAGTTTTCACCCAAGAGGACATGTAAATGCTGGCTCCGCTAATGCTATGCTCATATTGAACAAGGCATTTGAGGATTTCTCCATCAATGTGATTGATAATCCAAGGATATTAACACAAGTCCAGAGACTTGTCTGTGCCCTCCAGGATTTGTTTTAAGTGTTTGCACTAAGACTGAGATTCCTATACTACTCAAATCTATTTCAAAGTAATGCTATGAACTAAACCTACATGCTCTCGCCTAAAAGCATTAGGATCTTTTGTATGGGCATCTTTTATTAAGTATTATCAATGAAAATGACTAAGCATTATGCATTTCATTCTTTGTGTTCATAGTTTTTGTCAACCTTAGACCTTTCTTTACATATTTTTCCACCTATATCGTTCTTTTCCTATATTTTCAGGTACCCTGATAAAGGTGACATGAATGGTCATACTGAAACTTTAAAAATAGATTTTGAACAATCGATTTGTGCTGGTGAGGTCAAATCTAAATAGGATCTTGAAGAAAACCCTATTCCTCTAGACCTATTAAGACTAGTTGAATAGGAAGAAAAATAGATATTACTTCATGAAGAACCCATTGAAATTATAAACCTTGGAACAGAAGAAGAAGAAAAAGAAGAAGTTATAGTTGAAACTTGCATAAAACCATCAACTCGAGCTGAACTAATAAGTCTCCTCCAAGAATATCAGGATTTGTTTGCTTGGTCCTACCAAGACATACCTGGATTAAATACTAACATTGTGGTCCATAAACTCCCCTTTAAATCTGAATGTAAGCCCATACAACAAAAGCTTCGAAGGATGAACTTGACATGCTTCTAACGATCAAAGAATAAGTGAAAAAACAATTTAAAGCAAGATTTCTCAAAGTAGCCAAATATCCCAAATGGGTGGCTAATATAGTCCTAGTTCCTAAGAAAGAGGATGGTAAAGTGTGAACGTGTGTAGATTATAGGGATCTAAATTGAGCTAGCCCAAAAGATAATTTTTTTTTACATCACAGAGATGCCCTAATAGACAATACAGCCAAAAATGCACTATTTGCCTTCATGGATGGGTTTTTGGGCTATAACCAAATCAAAATGGCAGCTGAAGACATGGAAAAGACCACCTTCATAACCATGTGGGGCATTTTTTGCTACAAAGTGATGCCCTTCAGGCTCAGAAACGCTAGGACAACTTACCAAAAGGCGATAGTAACATTGTTTCATGATCTCATGCATAAGGAAATCGAGGTTTATGTGGATTATATGATCTCCAAGTCGCCAAAAGAGCGTAAATATATGGCCAGTTTGTGAAAACTCTTCAAAAGGCTTCATAAATACCAGCTCAAGCTAAATCCTACTAAATGCATATTTGGTGCCATAGCCAGTAAACTATTGGGTTTTCTTATGAGCTAGAAAGGAGTAAAGGTTGATCTTAACAAGGTTAAGGTCATTCAGAATTTGCCACCACCTTAAACTCAAAAGGAAGTGAGAAGTTTCTTGGGGAAACTAAACTACATAGCCTGATTCATATCTCATTTGACCGACGAATATGATTAGATCTTTCGGTTGCTCCAAAAACAAAATCCTAGAGAATGGAATCAAGAATGCCAAAAGGCTTTTGATAAGGACAAACATTACCTTTTTAACCCTTTAATATTTGTGCCACCAGTGCTCGGCCAATTACTAATCCTATTTCTATCAATTTTAGACAAGTTGGTGGGTTGTGTATTAGGACAACATGATGAATTAGGAAAAAAAGGATCAAGCTATCTATTACTTGAGCAAGAAGTTTACAGAATATGAAAATAATTATTCATTCATAGAAAAGCTATGTTATGCTTTAGCTTGGATAGCCAAGAGGTTAAGACAATACATGCTATACCATACTACATGGCTAATCACTAAGCTTGATCCTATCAAGTATTTATGCAAAGCTCCCACCTTATTTGGAAGGTTAGCCAGATGTCAAGTTATGTTTTCTGAGTATAATATCGTGTATGTAAACCAGAAAGCTGCCAAAGGTAATGCAATAGCAAACTTTTTAGCAAGTCAAGCCACAGATAACTACCAACCCTTAGACTTCAAGTTTTTTAATGAAGACTTGATGTACATATCTGAGGTAGAGAACATCGCTAAGTGTGGGTCATCATGGAAAATATACTTCGATGGAGCTTCAAATGCACTGGGCATGGAATTAGGGTAATTCTTATCTCTCCTAAAGGAAACCATTACCCTTTTACATCCAAATTGAACTTTGACTGCACCAATAACACATCAAAATATGAGGCCTACATCATAGGATTCCAAGCAGCCATTGCAAGGGGAATTTAAACACTGTAAGTGTTTGGAGATTCAGCCCTTGCAACTGAAGAAAGAATGGCAAACACGTGATGCTAAACTGATCCACTACAAGAATCTAATATCAGAGCTCAAGAAAGAGTTTGATGATATCAACTTTCAACATCTACCTCTAGAAGAGAAGCAAATTGCTAACGTCTTGGCCACTTTATCATCCATGTTTAAAGTCAATCAAGAATCGAACATCGCTCCTATTCAAATGAGTATCTATATAACATCAGCAATTTGTCAAAATGTTGAAGAAGATAAGGACAATTTACCATGGTATCATGACATCCTTCAGTACATCAAGAATCAACGGTACCCAAAAGACGCCATTGAAACTAACAAGAGAACCATCAAACTATTAGCTTTGAACTTCATTTTAGATGGTGGGACTCTAATGTATGGGTGCCTCTGAAGCCATAAGAATACTTAAAGATGTTCACAAAGGAATTTGTGATACGCACGCTAATGGACATGAAATGGCAAGGCAAGTCCTGCCATCAGGGTACTATTGGTTGACTCTCGAAAAAGACTGCATTAACTATGCTTGAAAGTGTCATAAATTCCAAATCTATGCTAATAAAATCCATATCCCATCGACACCTCTACATATTATGATAGCTGTATGGTTTTTTTTTTTGTATGGGGCCTGGACATGATTGGACTTATTACCCTAAGGCTTCTAATGGGCATTGCTTCATTTTGGCCGCAATTGATTGTTTTAGCAAGTGGGTAGAGGCAAATTCTTTTGCCAATGTCACCAGATCTATTGTGTACGAATTTGTAAAATAAGACATCATTTGTAGATATGGTCCTCTTGAATAGATAATCATGGATAATACGCATAATTTGAAGAACAAGATGATGCAAGTAGTCTGCTCTCAGTTTAAGATTCAGCATCAAAACTTCATCCCATGCCATCCAAAAATGAATAGACAGTTGAAGCAGCTAATAGGAATATCAAGAAGATAATTAAAAAGATGGCCGAGACATAAAGATTAGCATGAAAAGTTACTTTTTGCCTTACAACCCTATCGCATAATAGTACGAACTTCCATGGATGCTACCTCATTCTCTTTGGTCTACGGTATGGAGGCTATTTTGCCAATTGAGGTTGAAATCCCTTCACTTAGAGTCTTAATGGAATCTCAACTTGAAAATGTTAAATGGGTTAAGGGTTGATATGAGAAACTCAATCTCATTGAAGAGGAAAGAATTAAAGCCATTTGTCATGGGCAGTTGTATCCAGTTTCGAGAAAGTGGCTTGGTACTTAAAAGAATTCTCTCAATCCATAAAGATACTCATGAAAAACGGACCCTAAATTGGGAAGGGCCATACATGATGAAACATGTATTCTCTGCAAGAGCCCTAATCCTAACTAAGATGGATGGCAGTGACCTACCCAACCCTACGAACTCTAATTTTGTTAAAAAGTACTATGCCTAAAAGGATTTTAAGATGAAAACTTGAAAGGGCATTCTATTAGTCTTTCACCTACCATTCTCTAAAACAGATAAAAAAAACAAAAAGAAAAAAAAAAGAAAAAAACCCAAAGAAAAGATGACCAACTTAATTTGAAAACCCAAGAGGGTAGCTTAAGGGACCAAACCCTTTTTCATAACCTTGATCAAGACATCAAGTCATAGCCTAACCTATTTGTTCTATACTGATAAAACCCTATTAAACCTCATCCATACCTACATTCAAAAAATGGAAACTACCTAGCTTTGAGGCAATCTAAATAATCTTTTTATGAGTCAGCCAACACTAAAAGGATTAATTGCTTGGAACAAATCTCTAAAAGCACTCAGTGGAGAATTCATATCATCAACATCAAGGTGAATCGACCAGAAAGATTTCTCTTATCTCTTTTTTATTTCAAAATCTTTTACAATCTCATAAGTTTATCATAGCATGTACCATCTTTCTTTGAATAAAAATACAATTACTTGATTTCTCACAAAATCTTTTTGTAACCTTATATTCCATGTCGCATCATGTTTATCATTTAAGTGGTAATGCTTAAAAAATAAATAAAACTGATAAAATGATTTCCTAGCATTACTTAGAATGATAGAACCTTGCAAGAGCTTTATTTCATGTCTAAAGATTAAGAATGAACTCTTAGGGCCACAATCAATCTTACCCTAGGACCTTCGTATCTTGAAAATATGCTTAAAACCTTCTCTCAGTAAGTGATCATGGACTTTCATACCTTTGAAGAAGAGATAACCTTAACATTCAAAACCTCTAAAAATCTAGAGTAAGATTGACAAACCCTAGGCAAAATGCCACCTTATCAAAGCTAAAGAAAGCCAAAATCGACCACTGGATTAGGCTTTTAAAGTCATTACCCTTGCTTCATTTAGATAGGTACTTGCATCCTTATGCATTATGTAGCATTTAACATCCTACAGGTACCAACTTTATATAAAGGAGTCAAATTTGTAGAAAACCTAAGGTACAATTTTTTGATTTCAAAAAACCTCATAAGGCCTCAAGTGAGTACCTTTGACCTTATGTGTTCATTGAAAATCACCCAAGAAGGGTATCTAAACTCATTTCTTTCTAGTCCTCAAGGTGTAGGATGCCCTTCCTGAGTTACCTCAAAGCCCATATAAGCCAGTGTCACCTACTTACTTTAAAGCCCACACAAGCTAGTGGCACCTACTTACCTTAGTCCTCAAAGAGTAAGATGCTTAACAAAGCCCACACAAGTTGGTGGCATCTATCTACCTCAGTCCTCAATAAGTAGGATGCGTAACAAAGCCTACACAAGCTAATGGCATTTACCTACCTCAGTTCTCAAAGAGCAGGATGCTTAACAAAGGCCATACAAGCTAGTGGCACCTACCTGCCTCAGTCTTCAAAAAATAGGATGCTTATCGAAGCCCACACAAGCTGCTGGCACCAATCTACCGTAGTCTACAAAGAGTTGGATACCTTTCTTTATTCACCTTAAAGCCCATACAAGTTGGTGGCACCTGTCTACCTTAATCCATAAAGAGCTGAACGTATTTCTTTACCTATCTTGAAGCCTATACAAGTTGGTGGCACATGTTTCGGGTTAAACCTAAAAAAATAACCTAGTAAGGAGGTCAAACCCTACAAAACTCATCGAAATCTTTTTTTCTACAAGTATATTTAGCTATCTTAATATGATACTAAAGTAACTCTTTACTTCTTTGTAGGCACACGAAACTGTCATCCTACTCAAACAAAATGGTGTCTGTTTGTCTTTCCCCTATTCTTAATACTTAGCAATAACCAAAAAAGGGTAGCTGTAGACACCTCATTTTATCTGACCCACTTTTGGCACCCCAAGACTTAATTGAAAGATGATAAAATCAAAAATAAAAATAAAAACTGGGGGATGACTACCAAATGCCATGTCTTTAGGAATTGTTAGGAGACACAGTGCCAGGAAAAAATAATTTTTAAGAAGGTTTTAAAATGCCCATGGGTCACATTAAAGAAAAATGTAAAATAAAACATCAAAGGCCATTTTCCATGATGTCATCTGAGTCATTTAGATGAGTTAACAGATCAATTTCCTACTGTTTATGACCAAGTTAAGGTAGTCGGGGAGCCATAGGTACGTACAAGTTATATTGGTGCACAAGTATTGATATGAGGCCTCATGGCACTAAAAACTTGAATTTTCACATGAAGTATCGATATAAGAGGGTTTGGTATCGATACCTAAGATGTGGTATCAATACCTAGCATGTTTGTATCAATACATATCTTGGCAGTAGCTAAAGTTGTGATTTTTGGCAAAATTATCAATGCATAAGCTTGTGTATCGATACAAGTTCATGGAGAATCGATATAGGCCTCTAAGTCTCAACATGGAAAACTAATTTTTGCTCTTAGTATCGGTACATACTTCATTATATCAATACTCATGGGTAAAATTGCCTTATGTATTGATACACAATGTTCTGTATCATTACACAAAGACATATTTGCCTAGTTTAAGCCATTTTTAGCCCCTACACCACTGATTCAAAATCTAATTCAAACATATTTCTTGCACTAAAAATCATCAAAATTCATATTAGGCTTTATCTTTAGGCCTGTGATTGGATTTAAACAAACTTTTGAGGTTCAAATAGCCAATGATAAAGGGCATTTCATGACATTAGGCAATTTGTCAAAGGTGAAGGCTGAACTTACCCAATGCTCAGCTGTATAAAAGAGTCTAGATCCCCTATTTTTACTGAGCAAACCAATGGGTCTGCATGCTAGCTGAGCACTATACCTGACCTTTACATAAGGTACTTGCACCAAACCCTAAAATGCCTTTACTTTTTCATCTTTTATCTTCATGGCCACATAGCTATATAAGCCAATCTTGGACTCAGCTGAGGAAAGAAAACAAAAAAAAAAGATTCCCAGCAGAAAAACTTTGACTTCTAATCATTCTTTCATCCTTTCAATATTCTCATTCCTACCAAAAACTAAGAAACTTTTCTCCATTTTTGGATCCCTTCAAAACTATCACTAAAAGTCTTTCCAAAAATCTATATTTCACCCATAGTCCCTTTCAAAACTCCCCTTTATCTATACCTAACTAAAATTCCCTTTTTTTTATCAAAATTTTGCTATTCAACCCAAAAAAGGTGAAGTTTAAAACTGCTACTAAGAGAAAAAAACAGAAGATTGAAACTTTTGGTATATGTGCTCCACTTGACTCTGTATATTCTATGATTTTTTCCAGCATTTTCATCCTTCTAGCGACCTCTGCATGTTACCATGACCCTTTTAAGGTTCTCATTCATTATTGCTACCTTGTTTATGGTAGTCTTAGAGTGTTGATGTTCTCTTAATGCCTTGATATTGCATAGTAGGCCAAATATCTTGTCATGCTTAACACATGCTTAAATGTTCACCTTACGTAAAAATGCTATCTTGACAACTTTAGCCTGCATTCTTTTGGTTAAATATGCATACACCTTATTTATCATCTTTTCACATTTTTGTTACCTATTTTCATGTGACTATGTCATTTGTGTGTGTTTGTATGTTTAGTCCTTATTCATCTTAGTGCATGTTATATTTTGTTTATGTCATTCCTATCAAGATGCATGCTTGTTTGTTAAAAATTTGATTTTTAAAAGAAATCCCCAAGTTAAGTTCATGCTACCTTTAATAGATAAAGAATAGCATGAACTCAATGCTTTCATAAAATTGGTATTCCAATCTTGGAGACAAAGCAAATGCTTTAGCTTTGGATTCATGATAATACAAGTTTAAAGATGCTATTTTTTTCAAACAAACATTACCTGCTTTTAGTCAAAAAATACTAAGTCTTGATCTCAAGTCTAACACCTTCATGGCATGGTCAACAGGTTGTTTTATCATCCCAAACTACTATGAGATTGAATGAACTTGTGACGCCTGTGTCATTCTTTCCCCTGTGTTATGGACGTTCGAATGTTCTAAATCAAATTCGACCCTCAAGAGACCCAGAATATTGAATAATCCCTTTGATTTTGCTCTGGTAACATTATAGTCCAAATTTGAAATATCATTTTCGAACAATAAAATATTTTCTTTGATTCTAATATTTTTTCCTTAGAGGGCATTGAATTACTTTTTAAGGTGCCTTATCTGCTCTTGGATCATCCTAGATGAGGGAGATATGTTTTTTTGAACCTTTGCTGTCTGGAACCCTTGGAACTAGCGTGTAACATTCTATTTAGGCCATTTTGGCCCACCAAATGACTTTTATGAAATTTGCAAATATTTTTGCTAAAAGGCTCATAAATTCCCATTTCGAAAAGGTATTGTTCATGATCTAACAATTGCGGATAAGCTTGGAACGATTTTCCAAAGTCCATCATGCCCTTTTCTTTGTATATGCTGCTAGTGTTGAGATAGACTTAATTTCAAAAATTAATTATACCTAGAAAAGGATTTTCTAGGATTTTTGGAATATTTTTATATTAAACCTTATCGAGTTACTTTCTAATGGTACCTCATTTACCCTCTGAAGCCTTCGGATACACCCAAAAAAATTTGGGAATGGAGATGACATAATGCTACCCCCTGTTTTCAACTTAATTTTTTAATCTCCTTTTATCGAGACGTTTGAATGTCTCAAAATGCATCTGATTGGTTCCCTTACAACACTAACCTTTTTTGACTTGGATCAAGGTTAAAATACAAAAATATAAAAAAGATTAAAATTTTTGCTAGTGGAGATACTTTAACCATAAATATTAAAAAGATTAAAACTTCATTGCTCCAAGGGGACACTCTAACCCTATTTTTAATAAAAAACCTAAATTTTGTCTTTATTCCTAAATATTTTTCCTAACTCTATCTTTGGGGATACTCTAACCTTATTACTCTAAGGGGATACTCCAACCCCGTTTTTAATTAAAGATTTAAATTTTCTCTCCATTCTTAAATATTTTCCTAACTTTATTTTTAGGGATACTCTAACCCCACCTCTCCGAAGGGATACTCGAATCCCGCTTTACCTAAAAAAATCCAAAATTTTCTTTCTTTCAAGTACCTCAGACTGTTTGGATTAAAATCATCTTTGACCCTCAAATTACCATCGAATCCAGACCTATCTCTAAAATTGTCACCCCGATTATTCTTCAATAATCAAAGGCAATTATGAGATACATTTCGACTGTCTTTCCTTTTCATATTCTTCTATTTATGATTGCTTGTTTATGATATTATTATATTTCTCCTTTTCTTTCTTACTAACACGTTTCCTTTTGCAATGATTATTGTGCATTCATGTTTAAAATTTGTCTCTTCAATAAAATTTACAAGGCAATGTTCTGTGTTGATATCTTTTTAGTGCCTAATACAAAACATTCAATTTTTTAAGTCTAATCCGGGCATTGTTTTCACAAAAAATTCTATGTTCCTCATATCTTCGAGGTGCATAAGTGATCTAATTTTCTTTAAAAACCTAAATTTGTACTTCCACCAAAACTTCATGCATTTAAGAGGATTACATCTACATAAAGACTAAATGGAACCAATTTAACCGAGACCAAAGTGAAACATATTTAGTAGGTACCGATTTCGGGCGTCATGGGGATGCTAATCTTTCTCCATGTGTAACCAACTCTTGAACCTAACTAACAAATTTTTGTGTGTTGTAGACCTTGAAATCTATGTTTCTAGTTTCGTAACTTGGAATATCATTTCCAAGTTTATGGCCACTTTGTGGTGGCTATCCGAGACTTGTTGGATAAGCAATTCACCCGATGGTCTCTTTCCTTTCCTTCCCATTATTATGCCTAATCCAAATCTCGATTATGGGATAACTCAAAGGCTCGACCACAACCAACCATTATTTATTTTTAAGTTGAGCGCACCATGCCCTTTGGATCATTAAAAGTTTTAAAGGCAGGGACATGGTGACAAGCTGGACACATTTTTGTAGTAAAAAAAAAAGAGCTACATGCCTTTTTCCTTTTAAGTCTACAAAAACCTGGATGCCTAACTATCTTAGTTCATAAAAAGCTAAATGCATACCTACTTCAGTCCATAAAGAGTTGGATGCCTACCTACCTCAGTCTATATAGAGCTAGATACCTACCTACCTTAGTCCATAAAGAGCTTGACGCAGACTACCTCAATCCATAAAAAGCTCAAAGTCGACCTACCTTAGTCCAAAAAGAGTTGGATGCCTACCTACCTAAGTCTATATGTCTATTTAACTCAGTCTATAAATACCTAGATGCCTATCAAGTCAAAAACCATACTAGGTGGTGTCTGTATAGGGTGTCAAACCCAGAAAACTATAAAACTGGTAAAGAGGTTGAATGTTACAAAACTAATTAAAATTTTCTTATCAGTCAAGACCATTACCAACATACTCTGCCTATCTCAGCATAATATTAACTAGATCTCCGTTTTCCTACAAGCATTCATGAGGTAATGTTTTACCTGAGATAAAATAGTGTCTATTGTCTTTGCCCTATTCTTGATACTCACAATGGCCAAAGAGGGGCAGCTGTAGACATATTATTTTGTTCGAGCCAATATTCAAAGTATCAGAAGTCATCATCTGTGGTAACATAGAGGTCATTTGAAGAAGCACGAGTCAAGTTCCCACTATTTTGACTAAGGTAAAAAGTTTAGAGAGTCAAAGGTAAGAAAAATCTTTATTTTTATACAGGTTTTGATGTATAAGTGTGAAGTACTGATACAAGGATCCATGTCATTCAAATTCTAAAATATTACTAGAGATTGTGTCATTGCTAAAGAGCATAGTAACAATATTTGAAGAGTAGTATTAATACCAAGGGTGTTTGTATTGATATGAGATATGTTATAGTTAAAATCATGATTTTTGGCCAACAAGTGTTGATACAAGAGAGCATGTATCGATATAACAAGCTTGGTATCGATATAGGCTTGCTGGTATTGATACACCACGCTTTGTATTGATACTTTATTCGAAGTATTGATACATTCTGGTTTTTTTACTCAATGTATCGATATAAAGCTCAATATATTGATAAATAAGGTTATTTTTGGCCTAATTCGAGACATTTTTCCTCCTTTTGTACCATGATTTTGATATTGGCCTCATAAAGCATACAATATCAGACATAACTTTATACAAATCATGTGGATTTAATTTTTGGGTTCTAAACATTGGATTAACACATTTTGGAAATGCTTGCTGAGCTTAGAATAAGAGTATTTCATGAGAAATCTGGTTTTATTAAAGATAAACTTGAGATTATTCACTTGATCAGCTAATGCATGGTTTTTTACTTGTAAAAATCAAGATTAAGCATTCAAATACTGAAAGGTATCACATTGGTATAATGAGTCATCGTATTATACATGCCAAAAGTCCTGTATGCCTTCATTGCTAGGTCATCTTAATGGCTAAAATTATCCACTATATAATTCAATTTTTATTCAGTTGAGAGGGAAACTTTTTTTCCTCAGCCATAAAAAAAATCTAAAGTTTTCCCAGAAACATGATTCCCGTAGCTCTCTTTTCGCCCTTCCAAAATCCCTTCTAAAACCTCTAATTTCCCTTATCTTTAAATTAAAAACTATCCTCTATAGCCACCATAACCAAAAGCTCTTTCTTTTCACTTCTTTCTTGCTAATCTATAGCATATAAAAAGAGGAGAGTGAGCTAAAAGTAGTTAGATTACTGTTTAAGGATATAGCTAGGAGTTCAAGCTTCTACTTAGGTATATTTTCTATTTTTTTCTTCCTTTTATTTTTTTATTTTTTATCATCATCATCTTAATGAACCTCCATGTTCCATAACCCTATTAAGGCTTCCATGCATTATTGTGGCTTTGTTTGTTGTAACCTTAGGATTTTGATGACTTTCTTAGTGCTTTAACGGTGTTTTGATAAACTAGAATGCCATATTTCTTATTGACATTAAAACAACCTCTGCTCATGCATTCTTGCGATGTTTTCTTCATCTCAACATGCTCATTTCATGTATGGATGCTTAACCTAACATATTTTGATCTTGACTATACCTTGGGATGCATTTTCACTATGATTTCATTGCTGAAGCACATGGATAGTTTCCTGTTTTGAGTGGTTGTTCTTGTTTTATATCTTCAATTAGTTTAGTTCATCATATGTTTGTTGAAGTAGCTCAATGATTCTTGCAAAAATTTATTTTCAAATAAAACCCTAAGTTAAGTCTATACTAACTTCAATCAATTGGGATTAGCATGGATTTAATGTTTTCAATATATTGGTTCTCTAATCTTAGGAAATATAAATGTTTGGAATCATGGTCTCATTAGGCCAAATAAATTTTGTTTCTAATCCAAAATAAAAAATGCTTTTAAGTATTTAGTTTAAACCTTGTTTTGAGCCTATCATGACTATTGGCATGGATATCGAATGGTTCAATGACATATTCTGTGGGAGTTGGATTGGTACGTTACTTCACTGCATGGACCTTAGCCAATAGATATTCATATTTATGACACCTTGACACATGATCGTAAAAGCCTTAACCCGAAAAAGCCTATGTTTTAGTACAAGCAGCTGTAGATATCTAATTTCATCCAGGTCTTTTTTCCAGTAGCCTTAGTTATCCAAAACCAAGAATATAGCTATTACCCTGATAGAAGCCAACCTCTCCTAGGTATTTTACATATTTTTGTAACTTATTCTATTACACATAGATGGTTATACTAACACATGATAGAATTTGAAGACTGATCTCAGATAAAAGGATGAATATTCAAAATGAAAATTTTGTTTCTAAATATTTTCTTGCCAAATCTGAGAAATCATTCATGTAGATAATATCACAATCAAATTTTCTATTTTTATGAATTTTTTAAGAATTTTTCGTAAAACTTAAAAAATTAACTGTTGCAAATTTTTGCCAAAATAAGTATTATTTTTTTTACCAGAAGTATTGGTATTTTTTACCATAAGGTGTCAAATTATCAATTTTGTTAATTAATTTTCAATTTTACAATATCATGAGTATTATGCTCATGAAATTGTTCTAGTTAAATTTATTTCAGATTTTAAAATATCACCTTTTTTATTTTTGATAATTAATATTTTAGATAATATATTGTATTTAATCCATTTTATATAATTTTCTATATATTCTTTAAAATTTTCTCGATTTTATAATATGAGCTTTCTTTTATCTGTAAAATTTTTTATGGAATTTTGTTGATTTGAACTTCAAAATTATTTAAATATTTTTATTTAACCACCATCAAATTAGTTTTTCAAAATTCATTTTATTTTATGAGTTTTGCATTTTTTAATTTTCTTGTTTTCAAGATATGGAGTTTTCTACTCCGTAAATTTTTTGGGGAGGAATTTTTTTACTTTAAAGTTTTTAAAATTCATTAAATATTTTCATTAAATTTATATTCAATCAAGTTTTGAAAATTTAATTTATTTTATGAGTTTTGTATTTTTTCCAAAAAACAAATTTATTCCATAAAGGTTTTCTCGAAAAATTTTATGAGTTTTGGATTTTAGTTATTGTTTTCTTGCACATAAGACTTCTCAAAAATTTTTCTTGTATAATTTAATACTTGAAATTTTTATAAAAAAATTTTATTAATTTTATTTTGGGTAAAATCTCCTTAATGGGCTTACAAATTTAAAATTTTGTAAATAAGCCCAATAATTTCTCAACAAGCCTAATGACCTTACTAAGCCCATTTTCTTGATTTTCTACCAAGCCCATTTCGTTCTCCAAGAGCCTACCAAGCCCATTTTAATCTCTAATTTTCCAACAAAGTCCACTAACTTTTTTTATTTTATATCAATTATTTTTTTATTTATTTTTTTTTTGCAAAATTTGATGGAAATTTTCGTATGATTAAATACTTAATTGGATATATTGTGTGGAATTTCTTGAGAACATGAACTTTAATTTGTTATCATTTTTTTCATGGAATTTCTAATTAGGATTTTCTTGCACCTTAATTGTATTTATTTCTTTACTTCTAAAATTATGTCTACTTGTAAATTTATAATGTAATTTTGTTTTTACATAATTAATTTTCTAATTTGCTAATTTACTTACATAAAATCTAATTTGGTTGGAATTAAATTCTTTTCAATTGACTTAGATTCATGCTAACTAGATCATCAAGTTAGGCTAAAAAGTGCTACATTTTCATTATGCTAAATCATGGCTTTAGGTGGTGGCTTGTAAGAAAAAATGACAAGAGCATGTGATTATGTCACACTAATAATGATTTCGAATCAAACAAGTTACAAATGAATAAATAAAAAAAAAAAGAAATTTGATGAGAAAAAGCAGGAAAGTTTCAGCCAATGAGCATTTTCATTGTCCTTAGCTGAATCATCCTCCTTGTAAAGAAGGGAAGATGTTTTTTCATGAGTTCTCTTAGTTTTGGAGACAAAAAAAAAAGAAAAAAAAGAAAAAAAAAGATAGAAAATACTTGAAAATTTTTTTTCAAAGCTTTGTTAAGATATAATCTCTACTAAAATCTTTGAAGTCTTATTTGTTTCATGCATTTTTCTTCTCTTTGGTAAGCCAAAAATATGCTTAAGTTCATGGATTTTTTATTCATGTTGAAAGACTAAGCATAATGGCCATGAACTGATTTCTTTGATTTTATTATTTTTTCTTGTTAGTAAATTATCTTTCTTCATGAACCATGTTTATGTTGATATGATGTTGGCTTTGGTGTTATATTTGTCATATATATATATATTCATATGTATTTTATTTCTTTTAATGTTTTCTTGCTATTATGTTGAATCATATGATGGTGTTAATTTGTGTTAGATAAAATATGATTGTGTTTAGATATTTATTTTTGTAATTTTATCATATGACTGTGTTAATTTCTATCAGATAAAATATGAAAATGTAATTATTGAGTTTAAAAATAAAATTGATTGATAGATTATTTAAGTGTTAGCTGAAATTCATGCATGTATATGTGATGTTTTTTTTTTCTATTTTCATGGTTATTTTGTAAATATAGAAAGTTTATGGGCTAATTTATAAAAAAATAAAAAATAAAAAACTTGTTTAGACCTATATGCTTGTCGAAGCACACCTGCACCCTTAGGAGTGTATTTTATGCATTTATCAAGTTAAAATACATTATTTTTATTTTTGGGGTCTTGTTGTACTTTTAAAAAGTTTAAGGATTTTTGTGTAAATTTGTGTAAATTTGTCAAAATATTAAAAAATTTATTCTAGGGGGAAAATGAGGTAGTTGAATCTTGCTTATAATTTTCATGTGATTTTTTGTGATTATTTCGATTTATTTGATGTTTATGTTTTAATCATGTAGGGATTAATTTCTAATTTTAAAAAAGTTTAGGGACCATTAGGACATCTAGCATTTATGGTCAAAATTTTCATTTCTAGCATGAAATTATTCACTTAGATTATTTTAAATATTTTTAGCATTCTATTGGTCCTTCAGTGGAGGGCTAAAAATATTAAAACCTTCTATATTCTTTGGGTTCTCCATTAGGGTTTTGAAAATATAGGGACTTAATGGTATTTTTGTATTTTAGGTTACTTTAAATATCTAAATTACCCATTTATGGTATTTTGGGCCAAAAAACATTTTTAGCATTTTAGTCAATTTAGGACTAATATTTAATCTTAAGAAATTTAGAGACCCATTAGCAATTTTTGCACTTTGGATATTTTTTTCATCTAAATTACCCATTTAGAGTAAAAATCATCATGATTGTCCTTTCATGTCTTTTAGGGTTGTCGGGATACTTATACATCGAAGGTAAAGCCTAAGGGCATTTTGATAATTTCTTTAGAATCGAGTCTTAGGTAGTCATCAGGATGCTTTTATGCCAAAGATGTAAATTTAGGATAGGTTCACCTTTTTATGATCATTTCCATGTCTTTTAGGATCGTCGGGATACTTTCAAGTCAAAGGTACACCCTAGAGGCATCTTGGTAATTTCTCTAGAATAGAGTCATAAGTAGTTATCAGAATGCTTTTATGCCAAATGTGTACATTTACAATAGGTTTACCTTTTTATTATCCTTTTCATATCTTTTAGGGTTGCCGGGATACTTTTTTGTCGAAGGTGTAACCAAGGGTATCTTGGTAATTTTTTTAGAATCAAGTCCTAGGTAGTCAACAGGATGCTTTCATGCTGAAGATGTACATTTAGGATAGGTTTACCTCTTTATAATCCTTTTCATGTCCTTTAGGATTGTCGAGATCTTTCACATCAAAGATACACTTAAGGGGTATTTTTATAATTTTTTTAAATCGAGTCCTTGGTAGTCATCAGGATGCTTTTATGCAAAGATGTACATTTAGTACAACACCTTTTTTTAATCCTTTTTATATCCTTTAAGGTTGCCAGGATACTTTCACATCGAAAGTATAGCCCAAGGGTATTTTGGTAATTTGTATTAAAATAAACTTTTATGTGATTACTAGGATACTTTTATGTCAAAGTTATACATTAGGAATAGGTTCATCATTTTAGATTGTTATCGAGTCTTAAGATGTTTTATAAATATTGTGAATGAAATAAAAAATTTTCTTTCTAGAAAATTAAGGTAATGTCTCCAAGTTAAAATGATACATAGAGCTTCTCCCAAAATATGAGAGGGGTTTTACGAATTATTTCAATAAAAAGATGTCCTTTTCAAAGTGAAAATCGATATTTTTGTAAATAAAACCTTTCGTATTCCTCTAGCCCTTCAGCGATATGTGAAAGATATTTTTAATTTTAAAACTTTTTGTGTTCCTTTGGTTTTTTGTTCGGGTACAAAAGAGAATGATAAAAAGCTTTCATGTTCCAATAGTCCTTTGGTAGAACGCGTAAGAGATTTGATTTTCAAAATTTTAAAAACTTGATTTTTTTTAACATGAAATAATAAATTTGTTTTATAAAATATTGTTTTGGGAATTTATAATTAAGTGCCATATGTTGAAACCGGATAAAAAATTAAAAGTCAAGTTAACATATAATTAATAAGGTACAGATTTTCAGAGAGATAATTGAGATAGTTGTAAAGGCTAGTAAAATCATGATCGAGGAATCTTCTACTAGAAAAAAGCTAGGGACAGGAAATAAAAAAAAAAAGAGGCTCCATCTGTTAGCTATGATAGTCAACCAACCATCAAAGACTTCATCCATATTACCAAAACCAAAGCCAGCAAACCCAAAATACCTACTTGCTTAATATACCCAGAGCTCCTACTTCAACATCACCCCAGACCCAATGTTCATCCACTAGCCTAAAGAGCCAACCAACCTAGATCTCCTATCAAGCCATTCTTTACTCTTATAGGGAAATGTTTGATAAGCTTTTTGAGGCATGGTTAGTGGCTCCAATCTTTTCAAAACCATATAAAGGTAATTACCCTAGCTGGTATGACCTAGATCTGCACTGTGAGTATCATGCAGTAGCAGGTCATTTGATCAAAAATTGTATAGCCTTCAAACAAAAGGTCCAAAGTCTTCTTGAGAGGGGTGCCTTTTGAATTGATAATGGCCCTGCACTTAATGTGGTAGCAAATCCTTTACCTGATGATATCAAACCCAGGATTAACGCTCTGATTACTAAAGAAAAGAGATGAAGGAAATCAAAAGTCTAAGAAGTTAAACTTTAGTGGAAAGAGTATTGGCAATCCTGACTGAAAGCGAGATCCTTGGTCAGAATCATAGAAGTATCAAAAGCCAAGCTGATCCTAGTGCTAACTTTTGCAAATTTCATAAAACATTAGGACACACTTTGCAAAATTGCCTAGACTTTTTATCCATAATCTAAAGAATGATGGACAAGGGTGAAATTGAATTTTTTGAAGAAGCTGGACTAAAGGAAGAAAAATCAATTAACATGGTCGGTGAAGGATCATCGCAGCTACCCTATGGCATCGGTTACCCTTTCATTATTCATCGCAACCAACCAAAGACCACATCACCTAAGACTAAAGCACTCTTAGATTCATTATCAGAGGACTAATTCTGTTCCTATATCAAAATAACAAATAGGTACCGTAGAAGTATAATGGTGGGGTGACAACTCTGTAGGTCATTACAAGCCAACTAACTGGTGTTAACATAACTAGGGTAAGCAATGCAATAAGGAGTGGTCGCATCTATGGTCCAGAAATTAGTGAAACTGGTGCCAAAACCAAGTCAAAAGGATAAATATCTAAAAAAAATAGTAGTTACTGAAGATATCCTAGTAGAAGCACAAGAATCGATCAATGAAAAAGAGGTGCTAAATTTCTTAAGTTTATTAAATACAATGAGTACAATATAGTGGAATAGTTAAAGCAACAACTAGCAAAGACTTCTATGTTGACCCTGTTGTTCAGCTTAAAAGTGCATCAAAATGCTTTGTTGAAAGTGCTCAACCAGGCTTATGTACCTTAAGATATTTCAATAAATAAGCTGGATTACCTAGTAAATAACATTGTTGCTGACAATTTCATTTCATTTAGTGATGTTGAAATCCCATGCAACACTTCAACAAAAGCTCCCCATATCACAACTCACTGTAAAGGGACCATATTACCCAAAGTCCTCATTGACAATGGATCAACTTTGAACGTAATACCATTGATCACATTGTCTCACTTGCCAATTGATGTTAGTTAGATCAAGCATAGCTATCCATTCATTAAGACATTTGATGAGATAAAGAGAGAAATCAAAAAGGCTATTTCAATCACTTTAGATATTGGCTCGTGCCTAGTTGAGATCAAATTTTATGTAATGGACATTGTCCCATCATACAACTATTTGCTGGGATGACTATGGATTCATTCTATCAGAGTTGTCCCATCATCTCTGCACCAAAAAGTTAAATTCATAGTTGATAAGAAGTTTATTAGCCTATATAGGGAAAAGGACATCATGGCCATGACTTCAACTGAAGCCCCTTATCTTGAAGCAAATGCTTAAATTGAATAGTGCTCTTTCAGATCCTTTGAAATTATCAATGCCACCTTTGTTGTAGAAAGGTTTGTAATCCCAAAACCTAGACTTTCAAAGAACACCCGTATAGGTCTCAAGCTTATAGTCAGGAAAGAAGTCCAAGCTGGAAGTGGGCTTAGGAAATGCTTGCAAGGAATTAGTCAATCCATGAATGTCATTGGCAAGAAAGATAAGCACGAATTAGGCTTCAAGCCAAAGTGGATCCAAAAGTAGAAATTTTAAAATAGATATCAAGGAAAAAAAACAAGCCTAAGCCATCGGTTAACGTCAAGCCAAAAATCGACCCTCTACCCTTTATTAGATGAAATTTTTTGTTATTGAAGGGTTGTTAACCCAAAAGCTGAAGAAAGAGAAACCAATGAAGTTATTTTGGTGACTAATGAAGCTTTTGAGAAGTGATAGTGGCAACCATTAAAAAAGACAACAAAGAGCCAAATGATGATCGTGGGATCTATCTTTTCCTTCCTAGATACATCTTGAAAAATTAGACTTATGCTAAGAGAGCTGTAGTGCTTTGGTTGATTTCAAAGTAATCTTGGGAACTCATTCTGTCATCTAAGAATCTTTTTATGAAAACTTGAAATGTCAAATTATCATTTACAAAAATGAAATACATATGACCTTTTTGTCTATGTCTGATTTCTTTAAAACCAGTATTTCTTTTCCTTTTACATACATTTACACAAATCATGTCACATATTTGTTTGCCTATTCCATTTCTCTTTTTACCTTTATAGATTTCCCATTCAAAGAGAAGTAGATGATCCCAAGCATGATTCAAAGGTCAATTTTGAATAGGTTGTTTGCTTGAACGAGGTCAATTTTGAAAAAGATATTGATGATCATACTTTGCCACCTGATTTGCTAAAAATAATCAAGTGAAAGGATAAATGAATAATGCCCCATGAAGAATCCATGAAGGTGATAAATTTAGAGGATGATGAAGATGATAGAAAAGAAGTCAGAATAAGGATTGTCCTTATGCCCATTACTAAGAAAGAATTAATAATTTGCTTCGAGAATTTTAAGATGTTTTTGCATGATCCTATCAAGACATGCCAGGGTTAGATACAAAAATCATAGGCCATAAATTACCTCTAAAACTAGAATACAAACCGATTCAGCAAAAGTTGATAAGAATGAAACCATAAATACTTTTGAAAATAAAAAAAGAGGTAAAGAAACAATTCAAGGCTAAATTTCTCAAGGTGGCAAAATACCCAAAATGGGTAACAAATAATGTCCCAATTCCTAAAAAGAATGGTAAAGTCAGAATGTGTGTAGACTAACGGGACCTAAACTGAGCGAATCTAAAAGATAATTTCCCTCTTTCTTATATAGATGCTTTAGTTGATAATACTGTAAAGAATATATATTTTTCTTTCATGGATGGATTTTTGGGGTATAACTCGATAAAAATGGCATTAGAAGATAAAGAAAAGATCATACTTGTCACAATATGGGGTAGTTTTTGTTATAACTAATGCCATTTGGACTAAAAATTACCGACACAACTTATCAGAGGGCAATGGTCACTTTATTCCATGATATGACGCACAAAGAGATAGAGGTATATGTGGATGACATGATTGCTAAGTCCACTCAGGAGGAGGGCATGTCATGGATTTACGAAAGTTGTTCAAAAGACTGAGATAATATCAATTGAAATTGAATCATGCAAAAATGCACTTTTGGCGCAAAATCAGGGAAATTATTAGGCTTCGTTGTGAGTATAAAAGGGATTGAAGATGACTCAAATAAGATTAAAGCCATACAAGAATTTCTATCCCTACATACATAAAAAGAGGTGCAAAGTTTCTTGGAAAGGTTAAATTACATTGCCAGATTTATATCCTAACTCAGAAAAGTGCGATTTTATATTCTAGCTTTTGCGAAGACAAAACCCTAGTGAATGGAATGAAGAATGCCAAGAAGCATTTGAAAAAGTTAACCATTATCTTTGTAATTCACCAGTGTTGGTGCCACCTGTACCGAACGTCCTTTTATTTTGTACTTGTTAGTATTTGAGAAGTCTAGGGGTTGTGTTCTAGGACCGCAAGATAAGACAAGAAAAAAAGAGCAAGCGGCAAGAAATTCCTGGACTTTGATTAAATTATTCTCAAATAGAAAAGATATGTTATGCCGTAGTTTAGGCTACAAAAAGGCTCCGACAATACATGTTGTATCATGCCACCTGGTTGATCTCCAAAATGGACCCGATCAAGTATTTGTTTGAAGCACTAGCTTTGTCAGGAATGATAGCTAAATGGTAAGTCTTGCTATCAGAATGTTATATGGTTTATGTAAGTCAGAATACAATTAAAGGAAGTGTTATTGCTGAATTCCTAGCAAGCTGGGCACTATTAGCCATTGAATTTTGACTTTCTTGATAAAGATTTAATAAATATTTTGGTAGAAGAAAAAAGAAAGCCATCAAAATAATTAACATGGAAAATGTATTTTGATAGAGCATCAAATGCTTTAGGCCATGTAATCGAGGGGATCTTGATATCTTTAAAAGAAAGCTATCACCCTTTCACTACTTGATTGGACTTTGACTGCATAAACAATGTAGTAGAATATGAAGCATATGTTATGGGACTTCAGGTAGCTATAGAGAGAAAAGCTCAATTATTAAAAGTATATGGAGACTTAGCCTTGGTGATTTATTAATTACGCAGGGAATAAGAAAATCGGGATTCAAGGATGCAACAATATAGAAAGCTAATTTTGGAATTGCTTGAAGAGTTAGAGAAGATGGAATTTATTCATATGACCTGAGACGATAATCAAATGGTAGATGCTCTATCCGCCCTGGCTTTGATGTATAAAGTAAACATAGGGCAAGAGGTAACGCCCATTTGCATAAGCATATGCGAGTCTCTACGTACTGTTGCAATGTCAAAATAGAAGTAGATGGTCTCCCATGGTATCACGATATCATAAGATATCTCAAGGATCGAGTATACCCCAACAATGCCTCTAAGACTGACAAAAAAACTTTAAGAAGGTTAGTATGGAATTTTATCTTGGATGGAAAGATTCTTTACAAGAAGAGTTATAATCAAATGTTACTAAGATGTATTGATGCTCTCAAAGCACATAAGAAATTGGAAAAAGTGCATGAAGGGATTTGTTGTATCCATGCAAATGGACATAAAATTGCAAGGCAAATCATGAGACTGGGTTATTTCTGGATGACCATGAAGGGTGATTGTATTAAATATGCCCAGAAGTGTCACAAATGCCAAGTCTATGTTGACAAGATCCATGTATGACCTTCGTTATTGCACGTCATAATCGCACCATGGCCTTTCTCCATATAGGGCATATTGTTATTGGACCAATTACCCCTGTAGCTTCAAACCATCATCGTTTCATCTTGGTGGCTATTGATTACTTCACTAAATGGGTTGAAGCAACCTCCTATACAAATGTGACAAGGTTGATGGTGATAAAATTTTTAAGGACTAACATCATTTGTCAATTTGGATCCACGAAAGAATTATAAAAGATAACACCTCTAATTTGAATAATAAATTGATGACTTAAGTGTGTACCCAGCTCAAAATTTCTTATCATAATTTGGTGACATACCATCCAAAGATAAAAAGAGCTATAAAGGGGTTGATAAGAATATTAAATGAATTTTAGGGAAAATGGTAGAGACCTACAAAGATTGGCTTGGGAAACTCCCCTTTGCCCTTTTGGCTTATAGAACTTTAGTCCAAACTTTAACTGGGGTAATGCGTTATTCGCTAGTCTATGATATAGAGGCTATCTTAGCAATTGAAGTAGAGATCCCTTCAGTCAGGGTTCTAATGGAAACCCAGTTGGAATAAGCCGAATGGGTCTGAGATCATTATGAGCAGCTAAACTTCATTGAAGAAAAAAAGCAAAAAGCCATTTAACATGAGAGATGTACCAAAAAAGAATGATAAAAGTGCATGAAAAGAAAATTCATCCCAGAAAATTCCTTGAGGGAGAATTGGTACTAAGAAGAATTCTGCTCAAACAAAAAAATCCTTGGGGCAAATGGGCACCCAATTGGAAAGGGCCTTATGTTGTCTAGATGACATTTTTAAGAGGAGCATTGGTGTTAGCAAAGATGGATGGAGGAATTCTACCAAACCCTGTTAATTAAGATAATATAAAAAAATATAATGCCTTAAAAAATAGGGAAAAAAATAAAAAAACAGATGAAAACCTAAAAAGGCATTCATTTAAAAAAAATGGATGAAAACCTAAAAAGGGCACCCGATCAAAGGCAGTATAAGAGGGAGGCTTTAAACTGAAAACCCGAAATGGTCGCTCAAGCATTTGAAAGGAATGGCCAAAAAATAATTTGCCAAAAGACTAAGTCTAAAAATGGCATAGTGTGATCAGAGTCATTTTCAAGAGATGGATCTTCATAAAAGTAAACTTTCCATTCATGAGATATTTTTGGAAAAACTGAATGGGAAATTTGATTTATCTGAGTAATATCCAAATCTTATTTGTGCTTCACCATCATTTTTAAAGCAACCAATGTTATATCTTCTTTCCTTGTTCCAATACAAGTATATATGTTCATTCATGCCTTTGTTAAATATTCTTTTAACCCTGCTAACATTTTAAGCAAATAAAAATATATAAAAAGATGACAATAACAAGATCAAAACATTGTAGGGATCTTAGTCAGTGATCCAAAATCTTTTATACATTCTAGGAAGAATAAGGGTGGATAAACTACATATTCCCTATAATGCTCTTCTTCTTTAGCCTGCATCAATTTGTTTAAACTATTGATGAAAATTTTAGAAACCACATATTCTTGATTTTGCTCTTCTACTTCAGCTTGTATCAATTTTTTCTAGCTATTGATGGGAAATTTTAAAGACATATATTCCCAATTATGTTCCTCTTTTTCAACTCTTAGATGAAATTGGTGCACCACCTTGTTTGACTTCCTAGCAACAAGTGTATCTTATCCATAATGACCTCTAAAGATGCCTTTAAATTCAAATTCAAGTGCTAGCTACTTCTGTAAAAAAAATAGATCCTCGTGCTTTCTGAAAATGCTTTCAATCTTTAAGCATAAATATAGGCCCATTCCATCAAATGAAGAAAAAATATCTATCATATTTTCTAAAAGGATAAATTTAACTTTAAAATAGGTTGGATCGGACATTGATAAAGAAAATTAACTCATTCATTATATGCATTCCTCTACATTTGCATTCATATTTAATAATTTACAAATCTTAAGTTGAGTATGATATTGGAAAGAGCCGTTTAGTATGTTAATTATTTTAGAACTGAAAGGTAAACCTTGCATTCTTTCAAGCAATTCAGATATTAAGTATTTTTACCTTGTTTGATTGTATTAGTTTTGCCCTAGTCAACTCTGAGACTGAGGTTACATCCTGGTCACCCTTATTTGACTGTATCAATTCTGCCATGGTCAACCCTCTAAACCAAGGTTACATCCTGGTCATTCTTCATTTGATTGTATCGATTTTACCCTGGTCATCCCTTTAGACCTAGGTTATATCTTGGCTACCCTTGTTTGACTGTTTAGTTTTGCCCTGGTTAACCCTTAGACCAAGGTTACATCCTAGTCACCCTTATTTGACAGCATCAGTTTAACCTTGGTCAACCCTTTAGACCTAGGTTACATCCTACTCATCCTTTGTTTGACTATATCGCTATCGCCTTGGTCAACCTTTCGACCTAGGTTATATCCTGATCATCTTTGTTTGATTGTATTAGTTTTACCCTAGTCGATCTTCTAGACTCTGGTTATATCTTGGTCATCCTTGTTTGACTGTATCAGTTTTGCCCTAGTCAACCCCCTAGACCTAAGAGTACATCCTGGTCACTTTCGTTCGACTATGTTGGTTTTGCCCTAGTTAACCTTTTAGACCTAGGATTATATCCTGCTCACTTTCGTTTGAAGGTATCAGTTTTACCTTGGTTAACCTTTTAAACCTAAGATTATATCTTGATCTCCTTCATTTAACTGCATTAGTTATGCCCTAGTCAACTCTCTAGACCTAAAATTACATCCTGGTCACTTTTGTTTGACTGTATCGATTTCGCCCTAGTCAACCTTTTTATAGCTAGGATTACATCTTGTCATTTTCATTTGATTGTATCAATTTTACCCTTTGTTGTTTATTTTTAATGTACATATAATGCAGTTTGTCTTTAAAAAAACATTACAACCTAAACGAAATTGTGCCTATTTGCTCTTTGCCTTATTCTTGATTCTCAGTAACAGCCAAAAAGGGGCAACTATGGACACCTAATTTCGTATGGGTCCTTTTTGCAATAGCCTCAATTATCTGAAACTAAAAATATAGCTGTTACCCTGATAGAAGTCAATCTTTTGAGGGTGGTTTATATATTTTTATAACTTATTCTATTCTATATAGATGGTCGTATTGACACCTGACAGAAAAATTACCATTTGAAGATCGATCTTAGATAAAAGGATGAATATTCAAAACAAAAATTTTGTTTTTAAATTTTTTTTTTACCAATTTGGAAAATCATTCCTGTAGATGTGTCACGATAAAATTTTCCATTTTTATAAATTTTTTGAGATTTTTTTTGTAAAGCTTGAAAAATTGATCGTTGTATATTTTTATCGATACTTGTGTAGTATTTATGCCAATAGGCATTCCAAAAAAATAAAAAATATTCAAAAAAATAAGTATTGGTATTTTCTACCACAAGGTGTTAAATGGTCAATTTTGTTCATTAATTTTGAATTTTTAAAACAACGCGAGATTATACTCGTGAAATTATTCTAGTTAAATTTATTTCAAATTTCAAAATTTCACCTTTTTATTTTTGATAATTAATATTTTAGATAGTATGTTTTATTTAATCCATTTTATATAATTTTTAATGCATTCATTAAAATTTTCTTGGTTTGAAAAAATATGAGCTTTCTTTTATCTGTAAAATTTTCGATAGAATTTTCTCAAGTTTTCAACTTTAAAATTCTTTAAATATTTTCATTTAACCCCCATCAAATCAGTTTTTCAAAATTCATTTTATTTTATAGGTTTTGCATTTTTTTTTGAATTTTACTGTTCTCAAGATATAGAGTTTCGGGAGGAATTGTTTGAGCTTAAGAATTTTAAAATTCATTAAATATTTTCATTAAATTTATATTAAATCATTTTTTAAAAATTTTAATTTATTTTATGTGTTTTGCATTTTTTTTTCCAAATAACAAATTTCTTCCATAAAGGTTTTCTCATAAAATTTTATGAGTTTTAGATTTTAGTTGTTTTTTCATGCACATAAGACTTTTTAAAAATTTTTCTTGCATAATTCAATCTTGAAATTTTTATAAAAAAATTTTATTAATTTTACTTTGGCGAAATCTCCCTAATAAGCCTCAAAATTTCAAATTTAGCAAATAGGCCCAATAAGCCTAATAATTTCTCAACAAGCCCATTTTCTTGATTTTCTACCAAGCTCATTTCATTCTCTCAAAGCCTACCAAGCCCATTTTAATCTTTAATTTTCCAACGAAGTCCACTAACTTTTTTCATTTTAATTTTATGTCAATTTTTTATTCAAATTTTTCTATGGAATTTGATTGGAATTTTCATACGATTAAATTCTTAGTTGAATTTATTTTGTGGAATTTTCTTGAGTACATGAACTTTGATTTGTTATCATTTTTTTTCATGGAACTTTCAATTAGGATTTTCTTGCACCTTAATTGCATTTATTTCTTTACTTCTAAGATTATGTTAACTTGTAAATTTATAATGTAATTTTGTTTTTACATAATTAATTTTCTAATTTGCTAATTTAATTACATGAAATCTAACTTGGCTGGAATTGAATTCTTTTCCAATTGATTTAGTTTCATTCTAACTAGATCATCAAATTAGGCAAACAAGCACTATATTGTCATCATGCTAAATCATGGCTTGAGGTGGTGGCTTGTGAGAAAAGATGACAAGAGTATGGGCTTATGACATACATAATAATTTTTAGAGGTGGCAATTGGGCAGGTTTGGACCGGTTTGGGTCAGGTCATTTCAGGTTCAAGCTGATTTGGGTTAGGCTGATTTAGGCTCGGGTCTATTTAGGTTCGGGTTCTTTTAGGTTCAGGCCAATTTGAGTTCGGGTCTATTCGGGTTCAAGCCAATTCAGGTTCAGGTTCGCGTATATTTTACATCATTTTTTATTTTATGTTAAATATAATCATTTTTGCATAATTTTGAATTCTAAGCCTAAGTCTGAATTTGGCCTGGTTCAGCCTGAAAAAATTTTAATTTGGTTCTATGGGCTAGCCACGGCTTGAAAAAATTTTTGAATTCTTAGCTTAGGGCCAAATTTAGCCTGGTCAACCCATTTAAGTACTAATAATTAATCATATTATTAAAAAGTTATTTTTATATTAATATTTACATATTTTATAATTAAATTTAAATAAAAATATATTAATTTATTTTTTTAAAAAAATACTGTTTCAAGTCGAGTGAACTTGAAACATAAAATTTAAGACCTAGGCCTAATCGTGCCAAGCCTATTGTGTTAGGCAGGCTGTCTAGCCAATGGGCAAGTCTAGTTGTTAGTCTAACATGTGATTTTTTTTTATTTTTGATATGTTATTATCCATTATGGCTTCTATATTTTTTAATTTATATTATAATTTTTTTATATTATTATTAGACTCTAATTATCATTACTTGAAATAATAATAATAATAATAATAATAATAATAATAATAATAATAATATTCAAAGAAGTATTTAAAGTTTTACTACAACATACATAAACTCTTAATATTTAATGAGTTTAACTAATTATATTTTAAAAAAAGTAATAAATGGGTGATATACTTTATTGACAATACTTTCAAAACTCATAATACGATTTATAAATTATTATTTTATCATATAAAGACCTGCTCAAGGATCGAACTACCCAGTTGGTCCATTTGGGCCTAAGCCTGGGTTCTCATATTTTTGTTTCAAACGATCCCGATTTGACTCGAAATAGTGATTTTAAATTAAAATAACATATATTTTATTTAATTTAATTATAAAATATATAAATATTAATAAAAACTATTCTTTAATGCAATGAACATCAACTCTATCTTGAACAAGCAGATCTAGGCACATTAAATAAGGGCTTGGACTTGAGATTTTAAAAAATTCAAGTCGCGGCTGGCCCAATCCATGAGTAGGTTCAATCACATATAAAATAAATTATGTTTTTAATATTTAATTAAATTATATTGGTATTAATATTAAATATTTAATATTTGATTCAGTTTTAATATGGTATTATTTATTATAGCTTCCATATTTTTAATTTATCCTGTTGCTTTATTATATTATTATCAGACTCTAATCATCATTACTTGAAATAATTGAAATAATAATAATAATAATAAGAAAGATATTCAAAGAAGTATTTAAAATTTTACTACTAATATACATAAACTCTCAATAATTAATGAGTTTAACTAATTAAATTAAAAAATGTGATAAATCAATAATATAATTTATCGACAATGTTTTAAAGCTCATGATATGATTTACTTTTTGGTAGATTATTATTTGATAATATATAGACCTGTTCAAAGGTCGGGCTACCCACCTGACCCAATTAGGCCTAGGCTCGGGGTCTCATGTTTTTGTTTTAAACTAGCTCGATCCAGTCAAAATGGTGTTTTTAAATTGACATAATATATATTTTGTTTAAATTTAATTATAAAATATATAAATATTATTAAAAAAATTTTAATGTGATGAACAGTAATTCTGTCTTAAATAGACAGGTTTGGGTTACATTAAATAAGAGCCTACGCTTGAGATTTTAAAAAAAATTGGGCTGCAACTCGGCCTGACCCAGAGCAGGTTTAATCATATAAAAATATAAACTAAATTTTTAATATTTAATTAAATTATATATGGTATTAATATTTAGTATTTAATATTTAATTTATTTTTGATATAGTATTATTTATTATGGCTTTCAAAATTTTTAATTTATATTATTACTTTATTATACTATTATAAGATCTTAATTACTATTACTTGAAATAATAGTAATAATAATAATAATATTCAAAGAAGGATTTAAAATTTTACTACTAAGATACATAAACTCTCAATATTTAATGAGTTTAACTAATAAAACTAAAAAACATGTGATAAATGGATGATATACTTTATTGACAATGTTTTAAAAGCTCATGATATGATTTACTTTTTGATAAATTAATATTTTATCATATATAGACCTTTTTAAGGGTCAGGCTACCCACCCAGTCTAATTAGGCCTGGGCTCGGGTTTTCATATTTTTATATCAGACTGACCCAAATCGGCTCGAAATAGTGATTTTAAATTAATATATTCTATTTAAATTTAATTATAAAGTATATAATATTAATAAAAAATATTCTTTAATGTGATAAATAGTAATTTTGGCCTAAATAGGCAGTTTTGGGCACGTTAAATAAAGGCCTGGGCTTGAGATTTTAAAAAAATTTGGGCCACAGCTAGGCTCAATCAATGAGCAAGTTTAATCATATTTAAAATATAAATTAAGTTTTTAATATTTAATTAAATTATTAAAAGAATATTTAAATAAAATTCATAATTAAATTTTTTTATTTATAAAAAAATATTTAATTATAATTTTATTTTTAGTATTAAATTCAGGTTCATGTTCATGTCAGGCTCGGGTTTAAGTTTTTTCAGGTTCGGGTCATTTCAGACTGAGCCATTTCGGGTTTGAGTTCTCTCGGGTTAGGGTCATTCATGTTTTGGTCAAATCAAGTTCAGTTTGGGTTCGGGTTTATCGGGCAAGTTTTCGGGTTCAGGTTCATTTTATCACCTCTAATGATTTCTAACCTAACAAGTTACAAATGAATAAAAAAAAAGAAATTTGATTAGAAAAAGCATGAAAGTTTCAGCCAAGGAAGATTTTCATTCTCCTTGGTTGAATCATCCTCCCTTTAAATAGGAGAGTATGTTTTTTTATGAGTTCTCTTAGTTCTAGAGCCAAAAAAAAAAAGGAAAAAAAACTTAAAGAAAGAAAAAATACTTGAAAAAAGGTTTTTCAAAGCTTTGTTAAGGTATAATCTCTACTAAAATCTTTGAACTTTTATTTATTTCATGCATTTTTCTTCTCTTTGGTGAGCCAAAAACATGCTTAAGTTCATGGATTTTTTATCCATGTTGAAAGACAGCATAATGGCCATGAACTGATTTCCTTAATTTTATTATTTTTTCTTATTAGTAAATTATTTTTCATCATGAATCATGTTTATGTTGATATGATCTTGGTTTTGGTCTTATATTTATTATATATATGTTCATATGTATTTTATTTCTTTTAGTGTTTTCTTGCTATTATGTTGAAATTATATGATGGTGTGTGTTAGATAAAATATGATGGTGTTTATATATTTACTTTTGTAATTTTATCATATGGTGGTGCAAATTTGTGTTAGATAAAATATGAATATATGAATATTGAGTTTCAAAGTAAAATTGATTGGTAGATTATTTAGGTTTTGGCCAATATTCATGTACGTATATGTGATGATTTTTTTATTTTGTTGGTCATTTTGTAAATATAAAAATTTTAAGGGCTAATTTGTAGAAAGAATAAAAATAAAAAATTTTGTTTAGACCTATATGATTCACCGAAGCACACCTACACCCTTAGGAGTGTATTTAATGCATTTATCAAGTTAAAATACATCATTTTTTATTTTTGGGGTCTTGTTGTAATTTTAAAAAGTTTAAAGATTTTTGTTTAATTTTGTGTAAATTGGTATAAATATTGAAAAAATTATTCTAGGGGGAAGGTGGTTGAATCTTGCTTGTAATTTTCGTGGTGATTTTTTGTGATTATTTTTATTTATTTGATGCTTGATTTTATGTTTTAATCATGTAGGGACTAATTTGCAATTTTAGGAAAGGTTGAGTACTATTAGGGAAATCTAGCATTTTTAAGTCAAAATGGCTATCTCCATCATGAAATTATTCACTTAGATTATTTTAAATATTTTTAGCATTCCATTAGTCCTCCGGTGGGCTGCTAAAAATATTAAAACCTTTTATATTCTTTAGGTTCTCTATTAGGATTTTGAAAATTTGGGGACTTAATGGCATTTTTGCATTTTAGGTTACTTTGAAAATCTAAATTACCCATTTGAGGTATTTTGGGCCAAAAAACATTTTTAGCATTTTAGTCAATCCCTAAAAATTTAGGGCTCTATTAGCAATTTTTTTTTTAACTTTAGGTCTTTTTTGTCATCTAAATTACCCATTTATAATAAAAATCATCATTGATTGTTCTTTCATGTCCTTTAGGGTTACCATGATACTTTCACATCGAAGGTACACCCTAGAGATATTTTGGTAATTTTTTAGAATCGAGTACGAGATAGTCATCAGGATGCTTTTATGCCAAAGATGCACATTAAGGATAGGTTCACCCTTTTATGATTCTTTTTAAGTCTTTTAGGGTTATCGAGATACTTTTACATCAAAAGGTACACCTTAGGGGTATTTTGGTAATTTCTCTAAAATAGAGTCCTAACTAGTCATCAGGATGCTTTTATGCCAAAGATGTACATTTAGGATAGGTTCACCTTTTTATTATTCTTTTCATGTTTTTTAGGGTTGGAAGGATACTTTCATGTCAAAAATGCAACTAGGGGCATTTTGCTAATTTCTCTAAAATCAAGTCCTAGGTAGTCATTGGAATGCTTTTATGCCAAGGATGTACATTAAGGATAGGTTCACCTCTTTATAATCCTTTTCATGTCCTTTATGATTGTCGGGATACTTTCACGTCAAAAATACATCGAGAGGCATTAATTTTCTAGAATCGAGTCCTAGATAGCCATCGAGATGCTTTTATGCCAAAGATGTAAATTTATTATAGCACTTTTTTTAATCCTTTTCATGTCCTTTAGGGTTGCCAGGATACTTTCATGTTGAAGGTATAGCCCAAGGGTATTTTGGTAATTTTGCATTAAAACTAAGTCTTTATGTGATTACTAGGATACTTTTATGTCAAAGGTATACATTAGGAATAGGTTCATCATTTTAGATTGTTATCGAGTCTTAAGATGTTCTATAAATATTTGGTATAAAATATAAAATTTTTTTCTAGAAAATTAAGGTAATGTTTTCAAGTTAAAATGATACGTAAAGCTTCTCCCAAAATATGAGAGGGGTTTTACGGATTATTTGAATAACGAGATATCCTTTTCAAAGTGAAAATCGATACTTTTGTAAATTTCAAAAAAAAAAAACATTTTGCATTCCTCTGACCTTCCAGCGGGGTGTGACAGATATTTTGAATTTTAAAATATTTTTTGTTTCTTTGTTTTTCCGTTAGGGTACAAGAGAGAATGATAAAAAGTTTTCATGTTCTACAGGTCTTTCGGCAGAGTGCGTAAGAGTTCTGATTTTTAAAATTTTCAAAACCTGATTTGTCCAACTTGAAATAATAAATTTGTTTCATAAAGTATTATTTTGGGAATTTATAATTAAATACCATATGTTGAAACCAGATAAAAAATTAAAAGTCAAGTTAACACATACTTAATAAGGTACTAATTTTAGGAGCGATAATTGAGGCAGTTGTAAAGGCAAGTACAATCACAACTGGGGAATCTGCTAATGGAAAAAGCCCAGGGATAGAAAAGAAGAAAGAAGAGGCTCCATTTGTTAGATATGCTAGTTAACCTACCATCAAGGACCTCATCCATATTACCAAAACCATATACAGCAAACCCAAAATACCTACTCTTTTAACATACCAAGAGCTCCTACATCAACATCACCATAGACCACCATCTCAAACCCTTTTCCACAAGACCAACCAAGACCCAGTGTTAATCCACCAGCCTAAAGAGCCAACCAACTTAGATCTCGCTATGAACCCCTTCCTTACTCTTATAAAGAAATGTTTGATAAGACTTTTAAGGCATGGTTAGTGGCTCCAATTTTTTCCAAACTATATAAAGGTAATTACCCTAGATGGTATGACTCAGATCTACACCCTGAGTATCATACAGTAGCATGTCACTCAATCAAAAACTACATGGCCTTTAAGGAAAAGGTCTAAATTCCTTGAAAGGGGCACTTTTCAAATTGATAATGGCCTGACACCTAATGTGGCAACAAATCCTTTACTTAATCATATCGAACCCAAGATTAATGCTCTGATTACTAAAAAAAAGAGACAAAGGAAGTCAACAGTCTAAAAAGTTAAGAATTTAATGGAAAGAGTATAGGCAATCCTGACTGAAGTCGGGATCCTTGGTCAGAATCATGGAAGTATCAAAAGCCAATCTGATCCTAGTGGTAACTTCTATAGATTTCACACAACATTAGGATAAACTTTGCAAAATTGCATAGACTTTTAGCCATAATCAAAAGAATGATGGACAGTGGTGAAATTAGGTATTTTGGAGAAATTGGATTAGAGGAAGAAAAATTAGTTAACATGGCCAGTGAAGGATCATCATAGCTACCTTATGGCATCAGTCGCCCATTGATCATTCATCACAACCAACCGAAGACCACATCGCCTAAGATTGTAGTTATTCTTAGACTCATTATCAGAGCACCAACTCCGTTCCTATATCAGAATAACAAATAGGTACTATAGAAGTATAATGGTGGGGTGACAACTCCAGAGGTTATTGCAAGCCAACTGGCTACTGTCGATATTACTGGGGTAAGCTATGTGACAAGAAATGGTCGAATCTATGGTCCAGAAACTAGTTAAACTAGTGCCAAAACCAAGTTAAAAGGATAAATATCTAGAAAAGTAATAATTACTGAAGATATCCCAATAGAAGTACAAGAATCGATCAAGGAAAAAGAGGTTACTAAATTTCTTAAGTTTATTAAACATAATGAGTACAGTATAATGGAACAGTTAAGGTAGTAGCCAGCGAAGATTTCTATGTTGGCCCTATTGTTCAGCTCAAAAGTGCATCGGAATGCTTTGCTGAAAATGCTTAACTAGGCTTTATGTGCCTCAAGATGTTTCCATAAATAAGTTGGATTGCCTGGTAAATATCATCGTTGTTGACAATTTCATTTCATTCATTGACGATAATATCCGACCTGGGGGTAGCACTTCAATGAAAGCTATCCACATCACAGCTCACTGTAATGGGACCACATTGCCCAAAGCCCTCATTGAAAATGGATCAGCTTTGAACGTAACGTCGTTGATCATATTGTCTTACTTATCAGTTGATGTCAGTTAAATCAAGCATAGCTATACAATTGTTAAGGCATTTGATGGGATAAGGCGAGAAATCAAAAGGACTATTTTGATCACTTTAGATATTGGCCCGTGCCCATTCGAGATTAAATTTCATGTGATGGGAATTATCACAACATACAACTATTTGCTGGGACAACCATGGATTCATTCTTCCAAGGCTATCCCATCATCTTTGCACCAAAAAGTAAAATTCATAATTGATGAGAAGTTGATTAGCCTATGAGAAGAAGAAGACATTGTGGGCATGATTTCTACTGAAGCCCCTTATGTTGAAGCAAATGCTAAAATTAAAGAATGCTCTTTTAGATCCTTTGAAATTATCAATGCCACCTTTGTTGTAGAAGGCTCTATAATCCCGAGCCTAGACTTTTAAAGAGCACCCGTATGGTTCTCAAGCTTGCAATAGGGAAAAGAGTCCCAGCTAGAAGTGGACTTAATAAATGCTTGCAAAGAATTAGTCTTTACTGGATTAGGGTTCAAGTCGAAGTGGAGTCAAAAGAAGAAATTTTAAAACAGATTTTGAGGAAAAAAGCTAGCCCAAGCCATTGGTCAACAGTGAAGCTAGAAATTGACGCTCTGCCTTTTACCAGATGAAATGTTTTGTTATGAAGGGGTTGTTAATCCAAAAGCTGAAGAAAAAGAAATCGATGAAGTTATTATGGTGACTAATAAAGCTTTTGAGAAGTGTTAGGTGGCCACCATTAGAAAAGATAGCAAAGAGCTAAATGATGATGATGGGCCCATCCTTGTCCTCTTGGATACCTTTTGAAAAATTAGACTTGTACTGAGAGATTGTAGTGGTTAGGTTGGTTTCAAAGTAATCTTAGGATCTTATTCTGTCATCTAAGAATCTTTCTGTGAAAATTTAAAATGTCAAATTATCATTTACAAAAGTGAAATGCATATGACCCTTTTGTCTATGTCCAATTTCTTTTATACCAATATTTCTCTTCCTTTTTACATACATTTGCACAAATCATGTCATACATTTGTTTGCCTATTCCTTTTCTCTTTTTACCTTTATAGATTTTCCACTCAAAGAAAAGTGGATGATCCCAAGCACGATTCAAAGGTCGATTTTGAATAGGCAATTTGCTTGAATGAGGTTGATTTTGAAAAAGATGTTAATGATCATACTTTGCCACTTAATCTGCTAAAACTAGTCGAACGAATGGATGAATGAGTAATGCCCTATAAGGAATCCAGGTGATAAATTTAGAGGATAATAAGGATGATAAAAAGAAGGTTAGAATAGGGACTGTCCTTATACCCGTTACTAGGGAAGAATTAATAAATTTGCTTCAAGAATTTCAAGATGTTTTCGCATGGTCCTATCAAGACATGCCAGGGTTGGATATGAAAATCATAGTCCTTAAATTACCTCTAAGACCAAAATAGAAATCGGTTTAACAAAATTTAAGAAGAATAAAACCATAAATGATATTAAAAATAAAAGAAGAGGTAAAGAAACAATTCGAGGCTGGATTTCTTGAGGTGCTAAAATACCTAGAATGGGTCGTAAATATTGTCTCGGTTCCTAAAAAGGATGGTAGAGTCAAAATATGTGTAGACTATCCAGACCTAAACTGAGCAAGTCCAAAAGATAATTTCCTTCTTCCTCATATAGATGCTCTAATCGATAATACTGTGAAGAATTATCTATTTTCTTTCATGGATGGATTTTTAAGGTATAACCAGATAAAAAATGGCATCAGAAGACATGGAAAAAACCATATTTGTCATAGTATAGGGAACTTTTTCTTATAAGGTAATGTCATTTGGACTAAAGAATGCCGAGGCATCTTATTAGAGGGCAATGGTCACCTTATTCCATGATATGATGCATAAAGAGATAGAGGTATATGTGGACGACATGATTGCCAAGTCACCTCAAGAGAAAGGGCACATTATGGATTTACGAAAGTTGTTCAAAAGACTAAGATATGATCAACTCAAATTGAATCCGTCAAATACATTTTTATCACAAGATCAAGGAAATTATTAGGCTTCGTTACGAGTAAAAATTAGATTGAAGTTGATCCAGATAAGATCAAAGCCATACAAGAATTACAATCCCCGCGTACGTAAAAAGAGGTACGAAGTTTCTTAAGGAGGTTGAATTACATTACCATATTCATATCCTAACTCATAGATAAGTGCAATCTTATATTCTAGCTTCTGCTAAAATAAAACCTTGGTGAATGGAATGAAGAATGCCAGGAAGCATTTGAAAAAGTTAAGCGTTATCTTTGTAATCTGTTAGTGTTGGTGCCACCTGTATTAGGACATCCTTTGATTTTGTACTTATTAGTATTTGAGAAGTTTATGGGTTGGGTGCAAGGATGCCAAGATGAGATAGGAAAAAAGGAGTAGGTGATTTATTACTTTAGCAAGAAACTCCTTGACTATGAGGTAAATTATTGTCAAATAGAAAAGATATGTTATGCCCTAGTTTGGGATGAAAGAAGGTTCTGATAGTATATGTTGTATCATACCACCTGGTTAATCACCAAAATAGACCCGATCAAGTATTTGTTCGAAGCATTGACTTTGTCAGGAAGGATAGTTAGATGGTAAGTCTTGCTATCAGAGTATGATGTGATTTATGTGAGTTAGAAAGCAATCAAAGGAAGTGTTATTGTCGAATTCCTAGCAAGCTGGGCACTTGATGATTATCAGCCGTTGAATTTTGACTTTCTTGATGATGATTTAATGAATACTTCGATAAAAGAAAAAAGAGAGTCATCCAAATAATTAACATGGAAAATTTATTTCGATGAAGCATCAAAAGCTTTAGGCCATGGAATCTGCACGATCTTTATATCTCTAAAAGAAAAGTATTACCCTTTCTTTGCTCGATTAGACTTAGACTACACAAACAATGTAGCAGAATATAGAGCATACGTTATAGGACTTCATGCAGCTATAGAGAGAACAGCTTAATTATTGAAAGTATAGGGAGACTTAGCTTTGGCGTTTTATCAGTTATGCGAGAGGGGGAAACTTGAGATTTAAGGATGCAACAATATAGAAAGCTGATTCCATAATTGCTTAAAGAGTTTAAGAAGATGGAATTTATTCATCTGACCTGAGATGATAATCAAATGGTAAATGCTCTAGCCACCCTTGCTTCGATGTTTAAAGTAAATAAAGGGCAAAAAGTAATACCCATTTAGATGAGTATATACGAGTCTCCTATGTACTGTTGCTATGTTGAAATAAAAGCAGATGGTTTTCTGTGGTATCACAACACCAAAAGATATCTCAAGGATCGAGTATACCCTGACAATGCCTTCGAGATTGATAAAAGAATTTTAGGGTGATTGGCAATGAATTTTATCTTGGATAGAGAGATTTTTTAGAAGAAGTGTTATGATCAAATGTTACGAAGATGTGTTGATGCTCTCGAAGCACATAAGATATTAGAAGAAGTGTATGAGGGGATTTATAGTATCCTTGCAAATTGGCATAAAATGGCAAGACAAATCATGAGATTGGGTTATTTGGATAACCATGGAGGGTGATTGTATTAAATATGCTTGGAACTATCGTAAGTGCCAAGTCTATGCTGAGAAGATCCATGTACAACTTTTGCCATTGCATGCCATAACTGTACTATGGCCTTTCTTCATATGGTGCATGGATGTTATTGGACCAATTACCCCTATAACTTTAAACTGTCATCGCTTCATCTTGGTGGCTATTGATTAGTACACTAAATGGGTTGAAACAACCTCATAAACAAATGTGACAAGGTTGACAGTGATAAAATTTTTAAAGACTAACATTATTCATCGATTTGGATCCGTGAAAGAATTATAACAGATAACACCTCCAATTTGAATAATAAATTGATGACTTAGGTGTCTACCCATTTCAAAATTTCTCATCATAATTCGGTGACACACCATCCAAAGATGAATAGAGCTGTAGAGGTAGCTAATAAGAATATTAAAAGAATTATAGGTAAGATGGTAGAGACCTATAAAGATTGGCATAAGAAAATCCCCTTTATCCTTTTGGCATATAGAACTTCAATTTGAACTTTAACTTGGGTAATGCCTTATTTGTTAGTCTATGGTATGGAGGTTATCTTACTAATTTAAGTGGAGATCTCTTCACTTCAGGCTCTAATGGAAACCAAGTTGGAAGAAGCTGCATGGGTCTGAGATCGTTATATGCAGCTAAACTTCATTAAAGAAAAAAGGCTAAAAGCTATTCAACATGGGTAAAAATACCAGAAAAGAATGATGAGAGTGCATTATAATAAAATTTATCCCAAGAATTGAGGAATAATTGATACTAAGAAGAATTCTACCCATACAAAAAGATCTTTAGGGTAAATTAGCACCCAATTAGAAAGGGCCTCATCTTGCCTATAATACATTTTCAGGAGGAGTGTTGGTATTCATAGAGATAGATGGAGGAATTCTACCAAACCTTGTTAATTTAGATAGTGTAAAAAATATTATGCCTAAAAGAAGGGAGAAAAAAGAAAAAATAGAAAAAAAATGGATGAAGACCTAAAAAGGCATCCATTTAAAAAAAATTGAATGAAACCCAAAAAGGAGATATGATCAAAGGCAGTATAAGGGGAAGGGTTTGAGCCAAAAACCTAAAATGATGATTCAAGCATTTGAAAAGAATTGCCAAAACATAATTTGCAAGAAGAAAGTATGAAAAAGGCATAATGTGATTAGAGATATTTTCAAAAGATGGATCTTCATGAAAGTAAACTTTCCATTCAAGAGAAATTTTTGAAAAACTGAATGAGTGATTCCAATTACTTGAGTAATATCCAAATCTCTTTTGTATTTCTCCATCATTTTTAAAACAATGAATGTTATATCTTCTTTCCTTGCTGTAATACAAGTATATATTTTCATTCATACCTTCGTTAAATATTCTTTTTAACCATGCTAACTTTTTTACTAAATTATAATAACATTTTAAGCAAATGGACAAATTAATTTCTCTGCATTCTTTTGAATGAGATCAAAACATTGCAAGGTTCTTAGTTAGTAATCCAAAATCTTTCAAACATTCTAGGAAGAATTAGGTTAGATAAACTATTTATTCCCCGTCATGGTTTTTTTCTTCAGCTTGTATCAATTTATTTTGACTATTGATGGAAATTTAGGAAACCATATATTCCTCATCATGCTCTTCTTCTTCAGCTTGTATCAGTTTGTTTTGACTATTGATAAGAAATTTTAGAGACCATATATTCCCAATCATGTTCCTCTTTTTTTAACTCTTAGATAATATCAGTGCGTCACCTTGTTTGACTTCTTAGGAACAAGTGTATCTTATCCACAATGACCTCTAAAGATGCCTTCAAATTCAAATGCAAGTGTTGGCTCCCTCTGTTAAGAAGAAAAGGGATCCCTAATGCTGCCTGAAGATGCTTTCAATCTCTAAGCAAAAATATAGGCCTATTCCATCAAATAAAGAAGAAATATTTGTCACATTTTCTAAAAAGATAAATTCAATTCCAAAATAGGCTGGATCAGACATTGATAATGAAAATTAAATCATTTATCATAGGCATTTGCATTCACATTTAATAATTTACAGATCTTAAGTTGAATATGATATTAGAAAGAGCTTTTTAGTACATCAATTATTTCAGAACTGAAAAGTAAACCTCGCATTCTTTCCATCATTCAGATATGAAGCATCTTTACCTCGTTTGATTGTATTAGTTTTGCTTTGGTCAATTTTTTTGACCAAAGTTACATCTTGGTCACCCTCGTTTGACTGCATTGGTTTCGTCTTGGTTAACTCTTAGATTGAGGTTACATCATGTTCACCCTCATTTGACTATATTGGTTATATCTTGGTTTACCCTCTAGACCTTAGTTATATCCTAGTCATCCTTTATTTGATTATATCTGTTTTGCCTTGGTCATCCCTTTAGACCTAGTTTATGTCCTAGTCACCCTTGTTTGACTGTATCAGTCTCGCCTTGGTTAACCTTTAGACTAAGGTTACATCTTGGTCACCTTTATTTGACTATATCAGTTCTACCTTGGTCAACCCTTTAGACGTAGGTTATATCTAGGTCATTTTTCATTTAACTGTATCAATGTTGCCCTGGTCAACCTTTTAGATCTAGGTTACATCCTGGTCATCCGTATTTGACTGTATCAGTTTCACTCTAGTCGATCTCTAGACTTTGGTTACGTCTTGGTTATCCTCATTTGATGTATCGATTTTGCCCTAGTCAATCCCCTAGACCTATGATTACATCCTGGTCACTTTTGTTTGACTATATCGATTTTGCCTTGATTAAACCTTTAGACTTAAGATTATATCTTGCTCACTTTCATTTGACGGTATCAATTTTTTCGTGGTCAACCCTTCAAACCTAGGATTATATGCTGGTCACCTTTGTTTGACTATATTGGTTTTGCCCTAGTCAACCTTCTTGACCTAAAATTATATCATGGCCGCTCATTTGACTATATCAGTTTTGCCCTGGTCAACCCTTTTATAACTAGGATTACATCTTGTCACTTTCGTTTGATTGTATTGAATTTACCCTTGGTTATTTATTTTTAATGTACATATAATGTAGTTTTTTACTTTAAAAAAAACATTAAAACCTGAACAAAATTGTGTCTATTTGGTCTTTGCCCTATTCCTGATTCTTGATAATGGCCAAAGAGAGGTAGTTGTAGATACCTAATTTTATCTGGGTCCCTTTTTTAGTAGCCCTAGTTATCTGAAATTAGGAATATAGCTATTACCCTGATAGAAGTCAACCTCTCTCGAGTAGTTTAAACATTTTTTTGAACTTATTCTATTACACATAAATGGTCGTATTAACATATTACAGAAAAAGTGCCATTTGAAGATTGATCTCGGATAAAAGGACGAATATTCAAAACAAGAAATTTGTTTTTAAATATTTTCTTGGTAAATTTGGAAAATCATTCAGGTAGATGATATCACGGCCAAATTTCCTATTTTTATGAATCTTTTAAGATTTTTTTTTGTAAAGCTAAAAAACTGACCATCGCATATTTTTATCGATACTTGTGCAGTATTTATGCCAATATGCATTTAAAAAATAAAAAATATTCAAGAAAAAAAAAAGCATTGATAATTTTTGCCACAAGGTGTTAAATTGTCAATTTTGTTAATTAATTTTGAATTTTTACAGTATCACAAGTATTATATTCGTGAAATTGTTCTAGTTAAATTTATTTTAGATTTCAAAATTTCACCTTTTTTTATAATTAATATTTTAGATAATATGTTGTATTTAATCTATTTTATGCAGTTTTCAATGTATTCTTTAAAATTTTTTCAGTTCTAAAATACGAGCTTTCCTTTATCTATAATATTTTTGGTGGAATTTTCTCGAGTTTTAAACTTCAAAATTCTTTAAATATTTTCATATAACCACCATCAAATCAGTTTTTTAAAATTCATTTTATTTTATAAGTTTTGTATTTTTTTGAAATTTTTTCATTTTTAAGATATAGAGTTTTTTACTCTGTAAATTTTTTCAGAAGCAATTTTTTAAGTTTAAGATTTTTAAAAGTCATTAAATATTTTCATTAAATTTATATTAAATCATTTTTTAGAAATTCAATTTATTTTATGAGTTTTGCATTTTTCTGCAAATAACAAAATTTTTCCATTAAGTTTTTCTCGTAATATTTTATGAGTTTTGGATTTTATTTTATTTTTCTTGTACATAAGACTTCTAAAAAAATATTTTTGTATAATTCAATACTTGAAATTTTTGTAAAAAAAATTATAAATTTTATTTTAGGCTAAATCTCCTTAATAGGCCTAAAAATTTTAAATTTTGCAAATAGGCCTAATAAGTCCACTAATTTCTCAACAAGCTCAATGACCTTACCAAGCCCATTTTCTTGATTTTCTACCAAGCTTATTTTATTCTTTCAAAGCCTACCAAGCCCATTTTATTCTCTAATTTTCCAATAAAGTCCATAAACTTTGTTCTTTTTAATTTTCATATGATTGGAATTTGATTGGAATTTTCATATGATTAAATTCTTAAGTGAACTTAAATTTCTTATCATTTTTTTCATGGAATTTCCAATTAGGATTTTCTTGCACCTTAATTGCATTCATTTCTTTACATCTAAGATGATGTTAACCTGTAAATTTATAATGTAATTTTCTTTTTACATAATTAATTTTCCAATTTGCTAATTTAGTTACATGAAATCTAATTTGGTTGGAATTAAATTCTTCTCTAATTGATTTAGTTCATTCTAACTAGATCATCTAGTTAGGCCAAAAGGTACTACATTGTCATCATGCTAAATCATGGCTTTAGGTGGTGGCTTGTAAGAAAAAATGACAATAGCATGGGCTTATGACACACATAATGATTTCCAACCTAACAAGTTACAAATGAATAAATAAAAAAAAGAGATGGGAAAAAGCATGAAAGTTTTGGCCAAGGAGGATTTTCATTTGCCTTAGCCGTATCATCCTCCTTATAAATAGGGGATGATGTTTTTCATGAGTTCTCCTAGTTTTGGGGCCAAAAAAAAAAAGGAAAAAACTTTAAAAAAGAGAAAATACTTGAAAATTTTTTTTCAAAGCTTTGTAAAGGTATAATCTCTACTAAAATCTTTAAAGTCTTGTTTGTTTTATGCATTTTTCTTCTTTTTGGTGAGCCAAAAATATGCTTAAGTTCATGGATTTTTTATCCATGTTCAAAGACTAAGCATAATGGCCATGAACTAATTTCCTTGCTTTTATTATTTTTTCTTGTTAATGAATTATCTTTCTTCATGAATCATGTTTATGTTGATCTGATGTTGGCTTTGGTGTTATATCTGTCATATATATGCTTATATATATTTTATTTCTTTCAATGTTTTCTTGCTATTATGTTGAAATCATATGTTTATATATTTATTTTTTTAATTTTATTATATGATGGTGTTAATTGTGTTAGATAAAATATGAATATGTGATTATTGAGTTTAAAAATAAAATTGATTAGTACATTATTTAGGTGTTGGCAAAAATTCATGCATGTATATGTGATGATTTTTTTATTTGTTGGTCATTTTGTAAACATAAAAAGTTTAAGGGCTAATTTGTAAAAAAATAAAAAGTAAAAAATTTTGTTTAGACTTATATTCTTGGCCGAAGCAACTTACACCCTTAGAAGTGTATTTTATGCATTTATCAAGTTAAAATACATTTTTTTAATTTTTAGGGTCCTTTTATAATTTTAAAAAGTTTAGGGACTTTTGTGTAAATATTAAAAAATTTATGCTAAGCGAAAAGAAGGTTGGTGAATCTTGCTTATAATTTTCTATGTGATTTTATGATTATTTTGATTTATTTGATGCTTGATTTTACGTTTTAATCATATGGCGACTAATATGCAATTTTTGAAAAATTTAGGGACCATTAGGGAAATCTAGCATTTTTAGGTCAAATGGTCATCTCTAGCATGATATCGTTCACTTGGATTACTTTAAATATTTTTAGCATTCCATTAGTCCTTGGGTGGGTGCTAAAAATATTAAAACTTTTTGTATTCTTTTAGATTTCCATTAGGGTATGAAATGCAATTTTTAAAAATTTAGGGACTAAATTGTATTTTAGCATTTTAGGTTACTTTAAAAATATAAGTTACCCATTTAGGGTATTTTGGGCAAAAAAACATGTTTAGCGTTTTAGTTAATTTTAGAGTAATATTTAATTTTGAGAAATTTAGGGACCCATTAGCAATTTTTGTACTTTAGGTCATTTTGTAATTTAATTACCCATTTAGAGTAAAAATATCATTGATTGTCCTTTCAAGTCTTTTAAAGTTATCGAGATACATTCACATCTAAGGTACACCTTAAGGGCATTTTGGTAATTTCTTTAGAATCGAGTCTTAGGTCTTCATCGAGATGCTTTTATGCCAAAGATGTACATTTTGGATAGGTTCACCTTTTTATGAACTTTTTCATGTCTTTTAGGGTTGCTAGGATACTTTCACGTCGAAGGTACACTGAAGGGCATTTTGGTAATTTTTTTAGAATCAAGTCTTAGGTAGTCATCAAGATGCTTTTATGCCAAGGATGTACATTTAGTATTGGTCCCCCTTTTTATGATCCTTTTCATGTCTTTTAGGGTTGCTGGGATACTTTCACGTCGAAGATGCAATTAGGGGTATTTTGGTAGTTTTTTTAGAATTAAGTCCTAGGTAGTCATCGAGATACTTTTATGCGAAGGATGTACATTTAAGATAGGTTCACCTATTTATAATCCTTTTTTAGTTATTTAAGGTTGCCGAGATACTTTCACGTCAAAGAAACACCCTAGAGGCATTTTGGTAATTTTTCTTAAATCAAGTCCTAGGTAGTCATCAGGATGCTTTTATTCAAAAGATGTACATTTTGCATGAAACCTTTTTTATAATCCTTTCCATGTCCTTTAGGGTTGCTAGGATATTTTCATGTCGAAGATATAGCCCAAGGGCATTTTGGTAATTATATTAGAACTAAGTCCTATATGATTACTATGATACTTTCATGTCAAAGGTACACATTAGGAATAAGTTCATCCTTTTAGGTTGTTATCAAGTCTTAGGATGTTCTATAAATATTTTGAATGAAATATAAAAATTTTCTTTTTAGAAAATTAAGGCAATGTTTTCAATTTCAAATGATACGTAGAGCTTCCCCTAAAATATGAGAGGGGTTCTATGAATTATTTTAATAACGAGATATCCTTTTCAAAATGGAAATCAGTATTTTCATAAATTTTTAAAAAATAAAATCTTTCATATTCGTCTGGCCATCCAGTGGGATGCAAAAGGTATTTTGAATTTAAAAATATTTTTGTTCCTTTGGTTTTCCATTAGGGTACAAAAGAGAATGATAACAAGATTTCTTATTCCATTAGTCATTTGGTGGAGTGCGTAAGAGGTTTTGATTTTCAAAATTTTAAAAACCAAATTTTTTCAACACAAAATAATAAATTTGTTTCATAAAATATTATTTTGGGAATTTATAATTAAATGCCATATGTTGAAACCAAATAAAAAATTAAAAATGAAGTTAACACGTAATTAGTAAGGTACCGATTTTCAAGTGTCGATCCTTACTTGTGATTGTAACTGACTCTTGGACCCATTTGTATGATCCCTTGTATGATCAAGGTCCTTGGAATTGGTATTTTAGGGTTTTGTAACCCTCAAAATATGAACTTAGATAGGTGACCATTCTCACCTAGCCCAAATAGATTGGTGGTAACTCCAAATAATTAGTCATTTCATAATGACTATTTTGGGTTAAGTTGATGAGCGATTCATCTCGATCACCTAGCCCCCAAAAAATAAGAAAGTGTCGATAATGATATAGCATATAGATATAAAGGAATATAAGATAGTGATCTATCAATAAATAGAGAACCAAAGGCCATTTAAGTCAGGCTTGGTCATGATTCGTATTCGAGCCACGTTGCGACAGTAGCACAGTGATTGCTATTTGAAAATTTATTTCTAGGCTAAAATGATTTTTTTTTAATTTCTTGCATTTTTCCTGGAAAGACCTTTACAATGATACCTCATTTGCCCCCAGATCATTCTGGATATAGGAATTATAATTTCTCAAACCTTCATTGTCTAGAACCCTTAGAAATAGCAATTCATATTTGTTTGGGAAATTTCGACCCAACAAATGATTTTTTTGGATTTTTTCAACTTTTTTTTTGAAAATTTTACAAATTCCCTTTTTGAAATGGCATCATTTGTGATTTAATGATTCCAAATGAGTCCAGGATGATTTTTCAAATTTCACTGCTCCCTTTTTCTAGCACTTGCTATCAATGCTGACTCAGACCCAATTTCAAATATTAATGTCACCTAGAAAGCAATGTTTAGATTTTAAGGATATTTTTAAATTAATATTTATCAACTTACCTTTCCAAAGGTACCTCATTTGCCACTAGACACCATCAGACCAAACCAAAATAAATTCGAAAAAGTGGAAGCATGATGCTGTCCACTATTTTTGCTTAACTTAAGAAAATTTACTTGGATCTTCAAGAACCATTTTTCTAGTTATTCAAATGACTCAAAATGTTTTCATTGGTTTCTCACCATAAAATATTTTCGTAGGTCCCTTTAGGCCAAATCAAAAGCCAAAAATGTTTTTGAAATTAATTTCCCTTTCTTATTAAAAAAATTGATTTTCCTTCGTAAAATCTTGTTTCTAAAATATATGTCAAAAATTTCAATTTTTAAAATCATTCAGAATCTTTCTTTTCAAGGGAATACTTCCACCCTTTTTTTTAAAGGATACTCTAACCCCACTATTCTGAAGGGAGTCTCCAACCCTATTTTCTTCGAAGGGATACTCTAACCTTGCCTTTTAAAAATATATCCAAAATCTAAGTTTTCTCTCTTTTGAGCTTTCTTGGACCTTTTATCAAATTATTCATGCCTAAGATGACCATTGAATCCAAACACGTCTCATAATTGTTAATTCGATTATTCCTTAGTAACTAGGGTCAATTAGGATAACATCCTGATCGTCCCTCTTTTTTTTTTATGCTTTCATGTATTCATCTTTAATGCAACTTTTATTACATTTCTTTATGTCTTACTAACCCGTTTCTCTTCTTGATGATGATTTGCACTCATGCTTTAAAAAAAAATTGAATTTCATTAAATTCAAGGTAATGTTCTACATCAGATCCCTCTAGTGCTCGATGTAGAGTATCCTATTCTAAATTAGTCCGAATCTCATTTTACCAAATCCTCTATGTTTCTCCTCTTTCTTGGGTTGCATAGAGAGATATTAAATAGACTTTTATAACGAAACCCAGATTTAATATTTAAAAATTTACATTTATAAGAAAAGGGGTTACACATAACTAATAATCACATAAGAAATTAAAGAAAACTAAGATTATAATTTATGGCTAAATGGTACCAATTTTAGGCTTTGTAGGGATTTAATCCTTCTCTATATGTAACCAACTCCTAAACCTTTTTAAAATGAACTCTAGTGAAAGTCGTCTGTAATATTTGTGTATTAAGTTTCATACCTCGAAATCATTGGTTTTAATAGGTATGTGATCATGCCTACCCCAAAATGATCGGTGACAACTGTAAGTCATGGTCATTTCATCATACCCATCCAAGATCGATTGGATGAGCTATTTGTCTAACGTCTTCCCTTTGACTTCCACTCTATCATGCCTAATGCAAATCCTAATCAAAGGATAATCCAAAAGTGAACTTCTTCTCCCTTTCATTTTTAAGTCGTAGTGTGCTACACAAGAAAGATGGGTACATCATGACATTACTGACATATGAGAGTATTATTAATGTATGCCCTTGGACCAATCAATTGGGACATGGGATACAAGGTCAAATAATTACATGAAAGTTACTAAGTTAAAGTAGGTTTCCCTTCATGTTAGGACATGATTGACACCATGCAAACACTAGTTGGATAAAGCCTAATGGCCTTGCAAAGATAGTAAACTAGTTATGGTGATGAGATCTTTATACATCAAAATCGTGTTTCTAAAATTGTTTTTAGTCATCATATTGTCAAGGCGGGGCATTGAGAATGCACTAAGACTAGTATATGCTAAGTCTTTATGCATCAGATGTATGTAACTCTTTGATCTCACAAAAATTGAAGCATATGAGATACTTGAAAATATCATATAGGTTTTTATTTAGTGGAAACAAGTTCATTGAACATAGCCCGAATGCGAACTCCATTTGGTATAAGTCACTAAGTGTCTATGGAATATGTTCTCATGTATTATTAGTGTATAATAGTTCTTCTTATACTTGTGATACCAAGTCATCTTATATGTGGAGTATCATACTTACAGATCATCGCAAACGGGTCCACAATGGATGGATACCAAAATAAGGTGGTTTTGAATCTGATATGAAACATATTAAAGATGAATGAGTAATCCAAAGAAGATTCACCACTCCAAGTGACATTGGAGACATATCTTAAGTGTTCTTAACTATGGTTAATTGGACTAAGGTCTCTAGTTAGAGCATAATGGAGTATAAGGGATAGTTCCTCATAGATTTATGATCATTAACCATGAGTTGTAAGAACTAATATGGATAGAGGTTTAGGTAGACACTATACTATGCTCATCCTCGACCTCGGATATTTGGTAAAGGGACCATAGTGCACTGATAGGCTAGGCACTAAAGGGTTTCTATAGCTTATCAACATTTGGGTGGTTATGATGGGTTGCTAGATCTAGCTCTTGATTTATAGGCATGATTAATGGGATTATTTATGTTCATTACCAACATGTCAGGAACTACTAGGTCATACACAATAAGATGATATGTTAGATTAAATCAAAGATTTAATTAAGTATAACTTAATTAAATAAAAGGTAATTTGAATGAAGAACAAAATTGAATGAGTTCAATTATTTGAGACAAAATTAGATTTGTGAAATCTACATTTTGTTGTCTAATTAAGATATTAATAATAAGATTGTTTTATTAAAATAATGTCTAAGTTAACACATAAAATATAAAGGTGGACAAACACTAGTTCTAGTTGAAATAGGATTTTACCTAGACTCAGGATTTGATTGAGAACCAATTTCCTATCTCATTAATTTATTTATTATCACTTCTAATATTATTGTAATCTTAATTATTTCATAATTAATATTAAATAATATTAAAACTAAGTTAAAAATAGTTTTAACTAAATTAAGGATTTTATAGTGATAAAATCCATAGGGATGTATATGTACTAGCTAATTTGTGTTTCCAAGTTATTTATTTAATATTTTATAATTATTTTATAATTATATTTATTAAATAAATATTGTTGATATAATTAGATAAATAAAGGACTGAATGTTAGATTAAATTCTTGACAATGCAAGTTTAGCCCAAAAACCATATATTGTGCCACTATTTATACTAATGGCCTAAGCTTGTTGGGCCAATTCCTTTGGCCTAATTAATTAGGGGAATTTAGCTAAGGTTGGTGGATTGTGCCGCTATTTATACTAATGGCCTAAGCTTATTGGGCTGATTCCTTTCGCCCAATTATTTAGGGGAATTTAGCTAAGGTTGGTGGAAGGCTGGTTTGCCATTTAATTAAACTAAAAGAATGAAAATAAGTTAAACTTGTTTTGGGAGTTTTAAGAAGGTCAAACCATTCCATTTCAAATCCAACTAAAAGTTAGATTGAGCTAGTATATATAGATATGATGGCCTAAAGGCTTGGAAAAGAGTTTTTTTCCCTAATTTTAAGGTAGGAGGCAATTAATATCTTCAAAGAATATATTTTTTTAGATAAAAATTAGTTTTTTCAAACAATATTCCACCTACACAGAACCCTAGTTTTTGTGCCATCTTTTTGAGAGGTTTTGAGCTTGGTGCAAACTTTCTTCATTCATTCTTCTTGGTTCTTGATTCATTCAAGATTTGAAGTTACCTTCGGTTGAGGGTTAACAATCCTTCTAGCTAGCATTGGAGAACTACTGGGCCTCAAGAAGGTTTAATAGCTACATCTATGGATGACCGTTACAGGTAGGATAAGTGTGCTGCTTATGGTCTTCAAAAATCTTTCAAGAAACTAGCTTCTTTGAGTATTTGTGTTTAGATTTCAACATCTAAAGTCAAGGTAACATCTAATCATATGGATGATTAAATCTTCATTCAAAATTTTAAGGTTAACTATATGTAAGTCCCTTCCTAAAGATCCATAGGGAAGTCCAGTCGTTTCTATATTTGCTATTTTCATTGCGTTACTCTTTATGTTTTATTGATTTTTTAGATCCAATATATGCATGAGGCGAACTTTACCAAGATGTAAGCATCCTTTCAAGTGGTATCAAAGCCAGTAGTTTGTGGATTACATATTGTAAGTGTAGGCTAATTCATGGTTATTGACATTCAGATGTCACATGTATAGATATATGAAGTTTCGGGTCATAAAACTTTGTAAAATAATTTTTATAAATTTCTTAATTCAAGAGAGCATGCTTAAAAAATGTACTGATCCTGATTAAAAGGTTTAATAATTTATAAAACTTAGTTTTGATTGATTTAGATCAAAGACACGTTGAATTGACAAAAGCAGGAGACATGTAGACCTTCTAATTTGCAATTTCTCTAGGGATTTTTTGATGATTTCTTTGTAGTAAAAATTATTTTTTGTGATCTGATTTTATCATATTAAACTTATAAAATTTAATTTTGATTTACATAAATATGATTTAAAACAAGAAACACAATCTTGAATTTTCTTAGTGACATCTCATAGTTGGTGTTGTAGGCTAATTTTGGATGTGATCTTGCACCTATTGCACCTTTAAATCTTTATGGAAAAGTTCTATAGGTTTACTGGACTTTAGGACAGCAATTTAATCAAAGAATATATGATTCTTGAATGGATCTTGGTTGTTGAAAATTAAGCCATGTTGATGCCATATCCATGAAAGGTGTTCCATGGAAAGTTGTGATATACATGGCAATATGTTGCCATTGAATTTGCTGCTTTGATTCAAAATTTGGCAGCATCTTGCGACATATAAATTCATCATTTAAACATCCTTCAATGGTGTGGAAATCTTATTTCAATCGTAGGGCTTGCAACAAGGTGATGCCATTCTCAGATTTTTCTTGAAACTTGCAATTAGGGGCAAATAAGTTGCAATCTTGAATACAGCCTTGAATCATTTCTTGGCAGCACCTAATTTGATTTTCCAGCACTTGAAACAGCTTCTGAACATCATTCAAAGGTGGTAGTCAAAGGCTATTGGAATGGCCAAAAAGATTGCCTAAGCTAAGGGCATTACTTGTTAGAGTCCTACTTTCATTGGAACTTGTTTTCTAGTGGTTAGGAATTAGATTCCTTAAATTATGGAAAGATACAAGTTGGATTAGATAAAAAGTTATCTAATAGAACTTGGTTCCTAAACATTAGGAATATTGAAAAAGTTTCAATTCAACTAGGATTCTTTAAATAAACATGTTTCAAACAAATTAAGATTTGGAAATTTGTTTTCTTAAATTGTTTAATGAAATTGATTACTTTAATTTTAATTCTCTAAATATGTTAATTTTGGAAACCTAATTTAAGCATGCCAATAAAAATATTTGTCCTTGTTGAGACAAATCACATAAAAGTTAGGTAAATATCTAGTTTAAAATTATTTCCTAAAAGTTAGGTAATCACTATGGTCGATTTTATAGATGCTTTGTTCAATGTTATAAATTTGTTTATACATGCATTATATATATGTGATTACCATGTGATATTAACTATACGTTACTATTATGCTATATTTGTTAAAGCATGAAGGATAGTTATGGACTTAGACTTCAGTTTGACTAGGCTATGGATGGTTAATTTTATTTATTTTGGTATTTATTTTTTAAATAGGGTTTATGAAATGTGCCTTATCTCTTTACTAGCAAGGGTTGTAAAATTCTCTTCTCACCTTACTCACCTCAAATGTAACTTGAGGTTCTTCAAACTCATGTAATTGTTACATAGTTAGAGATCCAGGATTAGGTTGTATTAGAGAATTTATGTACTCCAAGATGAAAAAGAGATGGTGCCAAGATGAAGTCCAAGGAGAATTACCATGAAGACTTATATGATATGCAACTGGTATCCCTTGGAAATTGACCACTTAGTGTCCTAATGGCTTAAGGAAACTAGTTTACATGAAAATCCATAACCATCCTCATAGATTGCATGTGATGGATTTATTTTATCTTGATATATATATGAGATATATGATTAAATAAATGCCAAGGCCACCAAAATCAAATCAATGGGACTTAAATAATGCTTAATTAAAAATCCCTTAAAAAATGTTGAGACCATGCCTAAGCATGATAAGACACTTGGAATTTGTTGAGCTTACTTAAAGTCTCTTTTGCTTGAGCTGCTTGAATTACAACTTGACTTCATGGCTTTAAAGGCAATGGTTAGGTGAAATACATATGCATTTAGGTAAAGGGTTACCACTTAACTATTCTAGGAGTTGCACATAGATGTAATCGATAAGCTAAGTTACCTCTCTAATTATTTCTTTTATAGTTTGTTGAGCTAACTTAAGGTCATAAAAGGATGAAAGGGGTGCCTAGATCATTAAAAAGATTCAAACGTTAAATTTCTCGTATTATAGTTGAAGGCTATAATTATGCAAAAATAATGAGGAATAATCTTTCTAGTACTAAAACCTGACTGAATGATTATTTTATTATGTTATTGGCATCAAATATGCTCTAAATTCATATAGGATATAAATAAGAAGTATGACTTCAAACTTGTCACTACGTAGCATATTGGATGATAACATGTTGACTATCGCCAAACTCCATTATTTAGTCCCATAGTATTAAACTGTCTTAATACAAAAATTAAATGGCATATCCTAGAAAAGCCAACAAGGTTAGGGATAGCTTATCAAGTTCACAAAGATGATCTTGTTCTACTAACATTGTGATGATGACTCGTAAGGCATCTAAACTCCAAAAGGAGCTAGTGGCAATCAATCCTCTTAAAATCATTCAAAGCTTTATTGAATGGTTCAATAAGGACAATCATGATAAGAGTTTTGACACCCTGAAAGAATTATTCCTAACAAAGATATCAGAAAGTAGCCGAGACAGGCCTTAGGTGATAAGATGTATTTCAAAACTTAAGTAAACTAGATATGTCATGATTTCTATATTAGAATTATACTTTCTTATAATGAAAGATAAATGAAATAAAAAGGAAACATGCCATACTTTTACAAAGACTAGATTAATAAAAATAGAGATTGCAAGGAGTATTTTGATATTATCAAAATAGAAAGCTTATAGAAGTTTATAGAGGGACATGATTTCAGATTTGCTCACTTCTCAAGGTATATAATACCCAAATGTTGGCACTTAAATATGTGAGACTTATTGTAAGAACCAAATGAAAGGAGTAGTGAAAATAAACCACAAGAATAGCACTCTTTATAGATATTGATCAAAGCTTGCCTTCTTAATGTTTTTAAAACATTAATATTGTAAAAACCAAATGAAAGGATTAGTGAAAATAGACTACGAGAATAGTAAATCATAGAATTTGTTTTATGTCATGGTTTTTCAATTCTCAAACATAAGTTGAAATGGTATTGAGTAATTTGATGGGCCAACATTGAAGAGGCAAGCCAAATGATGCATATTAGTTTTGCTAATCCATTTAGGAAAGTTTATGAAACTTTTATAATATATTATTGAACATTTATATGTTTTGTTTTTGGCAATTATGGATTGAATTAGGAGGATATTTTAGGGAGTATGTTATGAACATGCATTTTCTTTTAATGGCAAAAGGATGCCATACCTTTTAAATCCTTATTTAATATGTTAACCATGATTTCAGTTTTGATAAAACAAACAACTTAAGTTAAATTAATACTCAACTTGGTATTTGTGTTTAAATTGAAAAGCATCTTGAAAAATACTAAGTTTGTAATTTGTCAAAAATTATATGCTCTGAAAAGTATATTTATACTTAGAATAATTTTTAAGATTTGTTTGAGTCAACAAAAATCATTTCACAAACATCTTTAAAGGTTGGTATCGATACAAAGAACAAATGTATCGATAGTATGCTTAAAAACCCTCAAATGTATTGATACAAGTGTGAATGTATCGATATAGCCTGCTTAGTATCAATACTCACCCCATCTGTATCTGCCAAGGTTTGGATGAAACCCTCAAATGTATTAATACAAATGTGTATGTATCAATACATGCTGCTTAGTATTGATTTCACCCCATGTGTATCGATACAAGGCTTGGCAGTAGCCAAGGTTTGGCTGAAAACCTCAAATGTATCGATACAAGGGTATCTGTATCGATGTAGCTTCCTTAGTATTGATACTCAAATCCTTGTATCGATACAACAAGCTGTAATGATCACTTTGTTTATTTTTGTGTCGATACTATAGCGCAGGATTGAATGGAAACATGCATTTGTGAAGGCTACAATGGCTCTCTAACCACCACATTAAATGCCCAATGTCTATGAATCAATTTCCAGCTATAAATGGAAGTTCTAAACAGCTGAAGAAGTAGAGATATAGATTTCATTAAATCATTGAACAACCAAAAGCTCAAAATCATGAAATTCTTTATTTTCCACTTGTATCAAATTCATACTCTTCAAGCTATTTGTATCTCAATTATCTTGTACTTAAATTCTAGCAAACATCTATCTACTAGAGGTTTAATTTGTTTGCAAAATACTTCTTTCATATCACAAAAGAGGTTGTGTGAAAGTGAGTGAAAATATTTAAGAGTTTGGGGTATAATTCTTAAAAGAATTGAAAGGTTCTATCTAAGCCTTAAAAGATAGTAGTGTAAGGTTATATCTTAGCCTTAAAGCTAACAATTTGCTTAGTGAATTGTAGGAATCACCTTGGAAGAAAGTACCAAGTAGAGAGGACATAGGTGCCGAATTAAAGAACCAAACCTCTATACATTGATTGTTGGTTTTTCTTTTCCTTATTTTATTTTTAATTTTCAATTTACTTCAAATTTATAAAGTTTTTATAGAATCAATTCACCCCCTTCTTGGTTCAATCTCTCCTTTGAAGCTAACAATTGGTATAAAAGCTTTGATCTCTATTATAGGTCTCACAACCTTAAAAAAAGATCCTTGATAGCTAAAAAATGGAGAATGCAAATATTGTAATTAAAGCCTCAAGAAGCCCATTAGAGTTGAAAAGCCAAGATAAAGTTTATCTCATGGCATTTGAGACAAATGCAAATGCTATAGGACTCGAAGTGCATTCCATCATGAGACCTCCACTCTTCAATGGTGACAACTACTCATATTGGAAGACAAGGATGAGGCTCTTTATCTAAGCAAATGACTATGACGTATGGAAGATCATCATCAATGGACCACTTATCCCAAAGAAGAGAGTTGAAGATTATGTTGTGCCAAAGGAAAAAGAAGAATAGGATGATCAAGAGACCAAAATGGCACAATTAAATGCCAAGGCCATTCACACATTATTTTATGCTCTTGGTCCGAGTGAGTACAATAGAGTCTCACTATGTGACAATGCCAAGCAAGTGTGAGATTGGTTAGCAACCACACATAAAGGAACAAATCAAGTCAAGGAATCTAAAATAAGCATGCTCACACTTAACTATGAATTATTCAAGATGAAGATGGATGAAACCATCAAAGAAATGTTGGATAGGTTTACGGATGTCATCAACGGGTTAAAGATACTCGGAAAGACCTATCCAAATAAAGAGATGGTAAAGAAGCTACTCAATAGTCTTCTCAAGTCTTGGGAAGCTTAAGTGACAGCAATTAAAGAATCCAAAGATCCTAACACACTCTTTTTAGATGACCTTATAGGCTCTCTTCTAACCTATGAAATAAAGATCAAGCAGGGACAAGAACCATCAAAAAAGGCAAGTGTTGCCTTTAAAACAACTCTTCCTAGTGATGATGATGAAGAGGTTAAGAAAGATAAAGAAATGGCCATGTTCACAAAAAGATTTAACAAATTCATGAGAATGAACAAAGCAAAAAGACCTTCTAAAAAAGAAATGATAAAGGGAGACTCAAGCAAGAAATAAAAAGAATAAATTATTTGTTATGAGTATAAGAAATCAGGACATATCAAATTTGAATGTCCAATGTGAAAGAAATCAAACCCGAAGAAACAAAAGAAAAAGGCTATGGTGGCCACATGGAGTGATAGTGACACATCTGATAATGATGATTAGGAGGTGGCCAACCTATATCCCATGGCTCATGATGAGCCTAAGGTATCTTCTAATGCTAATACTTACTCATTTGATGAATAGATGCATTTGATGAATTAGCATTAGAATTTGAAGTTAGGAATTTAAAATACAAGAAAATGATTTCCAAACTTAAGGAAGAAAATGAAACACTAAGCATGACAAATAATGATCTTGAAAAGAGAGTAGATGAGTTACAAGTCAATATTGATGATCTAACCAGGAATAACACAAACTTACATAACTTATTTATAGGGTTTTATATGGCACAATAAAAATTGAATAACATGCTAAAAACACAAAGAGCATTTTTTGATAAAAATGGTTTGGGCTATAATAGAATCGAAAAGGAAACTCACTTCAAGGGCTTTTTTATAACACAAAACAAATCATTTGATGCATCTAGCATATGTACAAATTGCCATAAACTTGGCCACTTATTCCATACATGTTCCTTAAAAACTATCACTTACAAAGGCAAGCTTTTTAGGAGAATATGGGTCCCCAAAGGTGTTTGCACATCTCAAGATGATAAAATTAATATGGATTCCAAAAGGCATAAAAATTTTTGAACAATAATACTCAAGGACCCAAGAAAATTTGTGTACCTAAAAAGAAAATATGATTTTATGGTTGTAGGAGGAAGAGCATTGCTTCAAGGCAAATTCAACAAAGGAAAAT